>KQ992649.1:2694-14116 GCA_001598015.1 Dorcoceras hygrometricum
GATCGCCAAGCTAGTTATGCGAATAAGAGGCGTCGACCTCTTGAGTTTCAGGTTGGTGATCGTGTATTTCTCAAAGTTTCTCTGTTTCGCAGTGTGATGCGCTTTGGACACAAGGGAAAGTTAGCCCCTCATTATGTTGGTCCGTATGAGATTGTTGAGAGGATTGGCCCTTTAGCGTATCGGCTGTTGTTGCCGCCAGAGTTGTCTTCTCTTCATGACGTCTTCCATGTTTCCATGTTGAGGAAGTATGAGCCAGATCCGTCTCATGTGCTTAGAACTGACGAGGTTGAGCTAGATCAGACGTTGAGTTATCTAGAATATCCCTTGCAGATCCTTGGCAGAAAAGAGAAACAGCTGAGAAATAAAACCAAAATAAAACCATTCCGTTGGTAATGGTGCAGTGGAGCAAACATGGAAGGGAAGAAGCTACTTGGGAGCTGGAAGAAAAGATGCAGCGCGAGTGGCCGCATCTATTTGAGTAGCTGTTGAGCTAAATTTCCAGTAGTTTGTAGCTTTTGGTTGTATTTCTTCCCTAGTTATTGTTATATGTTTGCTCAGTTATCTTGAACTCTTGGCCTTGTGTTAGGCGAGCTGTTGTTTGGTTTCTGCTGTTGTGTTGTTGTGCCAGAATTGTTGTTTGATTTCGGGGACGAAATCCTTTTTTAGTGGGGGAGAAATGTGAGACCTGTATTTGTAATCAAGATTTAATTGTTGGAATGTATCGGTTTTTAGAGATTTCTGGTGGTTTAGATCTCTGTTTGTAAGTTTGGTTTGCATTTTCGGGTCTGAAATAGCATTTGGAGCAATTCTGGGAGTTTTCGTGTTTTTGAGATTTTTGTGTGAAAGCTGGTTTTTGTGGTGAGATCTGGTTTTATTGAGAAAGCTGGTCGAATTGGTGTAAACCAGTCGTAGCGTTTATTTTGGCAACGTGAGATTCCAAAACGCCGTCGTATTGGAGAGATCTGGTAGCGCTTGAAATACCAGTCGCTGGTTTAGCGTATTTTGTATCGGGTTGGATACGGTGTCGTTTGAATAAGTTGGAGAGACGTCGTTTTTGTGTAGCGCTAGTGTGAGATCTGGTCGCGTGCGTGCCTGCTGGTTGTCCAGTCGAAGCAGATGTCAACGACATCACTGTAGCGCGAAAAGGAAACATCGTCGTTTGGATGTTGCGACTAGTTGTCCAGCTGCGAGAGATTTGTGCGCTACTGTAGCTCGCATCTGGTTTCCTGTAGCTTGCAGCTGGTATCGCGCGAGAGTTATCGACCAGATTTGATGACGTCAGCGGTGCTACGCCGTTTAGATTAGTTGCAACGCTGCATTTTATATGTTGTGGCTGGTACCAGCTTTTGGAGAATTCCCGCGATGTTTAAACCAGTCATTTGGTTGTCCAGCTTTTGGTTGAGAACCAGTAGTAGGTAGTGTTCTATGACGTCGTTTTGTTTAGCGGGGTTTTAGAATTCAGCAGCTGGTTTCTTTGCATCTGTTGGTTGTATTTGTTGTAGTGTACCTGCTGATTATGTCGGTGGATGATTTGACCAGCTTTTGCGAGATGTATTTAAGGAAGACTTGGTCTTCGTTTGAGATATCAGATTCCATACTTAGAATATTTTTCCCTACATTCGTTCTCTGTTTCTCAAACCCTAGAGCACTGTTCATCGTGAGCCTTTCCGGTGAATTCCCTTCGTTTCCGGCCGTTTTTTGATACGTTCGAGGTAGCGTTGGACTCCTCTTGCGAAGCTCTATCATTCCATATCACTTTTGGAGGCTGTGGTTGGCTAGTTGAGCAACGCGAAGTTGCTGCCGATTGTGCATTTTGTAGTGCAGGTAGAACTTCGTTCCCTTGTGATGAGATCTTGTTCCTAGCCTTGGTTTAAGCTTCCAGTAAGTTGTTTTGGTAGTAATTGCGTTGGTTGAGCGTGGATCCCAGTCGTGAGCTTCTGTAATTGGCCCTGAGTTTCTGTGCAGCTTTTGAGATCTGTGTGTTGTGTATTTAGCAGGTTGCTATCCAGATCTCTCGGGCCTGTTTTGTAGCAATTGTTACACAAAAGTTAAGGTACGGATTTGAGCTTGATATTGCTGGGAATTGGCGTGAGATTGAATGCTAGATGGCTGTTGTGCATTACCGTGGATGTTGCTGTGTGCATATGTGATTGATGTGTTGTTTAGCTGTTATGTTTATGCATACACGCATTTCCCATATTGCATTCATATTCCAGTTGCAGCCATTGTTTCGTATCTTGTATTTCTGTTGTTGATTCTTACCAGGATGCGAGGGCGAGCGGCAATACCGCACTCTCATCTCCCTGCTGGGATCATTAGCCACCATGCGCCGAGTGGTTAACTACCACAGTTCATGGGTGAGGCAACGGCAGGTTGAGTTGTTTGATGCATCTGGTATTCGGGTGTTGTATCACGGCGAGTGGCTCATTACCACACTGTGAACACATCCCATGGCCACTGTTGTTGCAGATTCTTGGAGCTGTGCTTGAGTTCCTTAGCTCCCTTGTTGGTTGAGCCTTCCGTTGTTATCCGGTGTCTCATGCATAGCATCTGCATTTTATCTTATGCATTCTTTTAGCTATATCTGTTGCTCTCCGTACTGGGGTTTGACCCCATGTCCCTCTGGGGCTTGGTTTTTTCCTTGTTTGTGTTGTTTTCAGGGAACCCAGGATTTACAGCTGGTCGTGGTTTTAACCCAGCTGGTGGTGCCCCAGGAGGTTGTTAGCGTGTCCCAGTTGCGTATAGCATATTTATATATATGTATCAGTTAGCCAGGGGGATGCCCTGCGCTTCGTTATTGTACCCTGTAGTTGGAGTCTGATACATTTGGTTGCTGTTGTTGTATGCTATAATGTTGGTTGTTATTATAAACTGAGATATATTTTGAGTATCACTTTATTTCAAATTATATCATTTTAAATCGTCAGGCCAAAAGCGAAAATTTTACCCGCATTTTTTATAGCTTTCGCGTGTGTTTGTATGTTTTTACTCTGATGTGAGCACGAGGCCTGACAATCATTCTGTCTCTTGTCTCCATTTCTTTCATGTTACTATCTTGGACTTCCTGTTGAAGAGGAGAAAGTTCGTCCTGCAAACAAACAATCACCTCAGCAGTCTCCACCTCAACCTGCTTTCAGGCTTCTTCCATTTCTTCATCACTAGTTGATTGAACTCCACGTAAGCGAAGCTGTCCACACATGACGCCACTTAAGCAAAGCTGTCCACTCATGATGCCACGTAAGCGAAGTTGTCCACACATGACGCCACGTAAGCAAAGCTGTCCACTCATGACGCCACGTAAGCGAAGCTGTCCACCTAAGAAAATCTGATAAACTTCTTTTCTTCATCAGCAGCCTCAACTACTTTGTAGCGTTACAACTGTTATCAGATTTCTCCTCTTTTTGCATCTCCGGTCAGACTTTTATTTTCGATTTTTTTTTTCAATTTCTCTTTTTAACTTTATTCCAACAGCTTCTGAGTGCTTCTCTTCACTATTGAATCTTCTTCATCAACCTTCTTCAACAGACATCTTCAACAGAAAACTTCTCTATCAGATTTCTCCTGTTATCATCTGCACACTACATAGAGTTGTTAGAAACACAATAATAAGTTTTGTGTAATTCAAAACTCAATCTGGATCAGTTTACACATATCCATCAATCTCTCCCTTTTTTATTTACACAAAACTTTAAATAACAAATGCATGATCTAACAATTCTCTCCCTTTTTGTGGGAATCAAAAAAGGGTTCGAACTCCGGTCTTCCCGATGAATTTTAAATAAAACTCTCCCTGCACTGCCACACCAAAAAAACGTGACAGCATGAATTTTAGATTTTGAAAAACAAAAAACAGATTTTTGGAAAGAACCAAATGCAACAATATGCTATGATTTTGAACAGGTACGATTACAACAGAAACTGAAACTGATGCATAAACAGATAGCTCAAATTAATAAAGACAAAGACATCACTCTCCCTGTCTTTTATAACATAAGATCAAAGAAACACAAAGCATCAGTAGCTAAAATAATTTCCGCATACCATCAGAGCACTTTAAAACATTTTAAAGCATTTTAAAACAGATAGCTCAAGCGTTTTAAAATAAATGCTCGTTCAAGAACAACCTGCTCTGATACCACTTGTTAGGACCGAAAATATAAAATTAATGCAAGTGAGCGCTGCTAATGATAAATAAAAAATTTTGCGCTGCTATAAAGGAGCTACAATAGCTCATGGTTCTTGAACATAAACAGAGCACCGGAGACAGATCTGGTATGTAATAAAACATGCGGAAAACACCAGAACTGAATCCTAATTTTAAAACTCAATGCAAACAGATTTCTGTTGAACAGAAATCTGCGACTGTGCGTGTGTGACAACTTAAGTGTTATGCAATGCTAAGATTAAAGTGCGTATGCGGAACTGTAAATAAAAGAATACAATACACTGATGTTTGTTTATGGAAGTTCAGATATAAATATCCTACGTCTTCCCTTCTTCCTTCTTCAGGAAGGTTCCACTAGAAGATTTGATGGTTACAGGCCTTCTGCAAACACCCAGTCACCGAGCCTCGCTCCAGGTGAACTCCTAGCCTCAACAAATGCACAACAGTCGCAACTGTGTGTCTAACTGAACAAGAACTTGTTTAACGTCTCTGTTCAAATACTACAAAGATAGTTTCTCTGTATGTGATTCACTCGCTAATCTAGATAGCTCAACTCACAAAATGTGCGAGTGAATCTGTGTGTGAGATTTTTACAATGTGAACTCTCTGTTTTTCTTTGTTTCTCACACACTAGGGAAATGCTCTACTAAAGCTGATTTAGACTCAGCAGTCGACACTCGTATTAAACTCCTCTCTAATGGCGGTTGACTTCTTCGTCTCTGTTTTTCTTCCCTCTGTATATTCTCTATTTGTGTTTCTATGTATGTCGATCTCTAATCTCTTCTTCAACAGAGAACTTCTGTATATATGTGGCTTTCCCCAAATATGGCCGTTAGATTAATTCCAATTCTTTTCTGCGCTTGGTACGGCTAGTTTTTCTTCTTCCCAAATTGGTGCAATCATACTCTGTATATTGTACTATTTCTCGAATAGTACTAATCTTGTCCCCTTGATTTAAGGCATATGTACGACTAAATTTTAGCCATTGATTCTTTATTTGCAACTGCTAAAACTATCTTCTGTTTGCATCTCTAATTGCTGAATTCATCTTTCTGTTTGCTTTTGTTCAGATTCCTACTGTACATAAGATCTATACTGTTAACATTGCTGAAATCATCTACTGTTTCACTTCTGCTGCTTTTAAATTTTTGCTGCAACAACTGAAATATTCTGTTTTTCTTCAATGTCTGCTGTCAGCTTCTGTGTATATTCTTCAACACATCGACTGTTAACAGTTTCTGCTCCATTATTCAATTTATCGACTAAATTTATCTTTTCAAGCTTCTGTTTAATTGCAGATTCAGATCCCATTTTCCTGTTGGCTGAGGCAACTGGAAATCTCCTTCTCGTAGGTTGGGCAGTTCGACAGCTGGAGTTTCGGTTGCAACAGCTCTTGATTCATCTTTGCTGTTGCATCCTTCAAGCATTGCTTTATTTCTTTGATTACTAATTCTTTTTCGATAATAAATTTTTTATCCTCCCAAATTGTTCATTAATCCGACTTCCTTGTGTAGGGAATGAACCAGATATAAGACCAATTTGGTCAGATGCATCCTTGAGAGCGTCTTGCCCACCAGCAAGAATGTATTCAATTTCACAGGTTAGCAGCTCCCATTATTCTGTCAATTTTCTTAATCGGTTTTCTCTATCTTCTAGCATCTCTGTTAAAGTTGTGTTATCATTGACCTTCAAATCTAAATTGTCCTCCAAAACTTTCATCTCAGTTTGCAACAGCATCATTGTGAGACCTGGATTTGTAATCAAGATTTAATTGTTGGAATGTATCGGTTTTTAGAGATTTCTGGTGGTTTAGATCTCTGTTTATAAGTTTGGTTTGCATTTTCGGGTCTGAAATAGCATTTGGAGCAATTCTGGGAGTTTTCGTGTTTTTGAGATTTTTGTGTGAAAGCTGGTTTTTATGGTGAGAGCTGGTTTTATTGAGAAAGCTGGTCGAATTGGTGTAAACCAGTCGTAGCGTTTATTTTGGCAACGTGAGATTCCAAAACGCCGTCGTATTGGAGAGATCTGGTAGCGCTTGAAATACCAGTCGCTGGTTTAGCGTATTTTGTATCGGGTTGGATATGGTGTCGTTTGAATAAGTTGGAGCGACGTCGTTTTGGTGTAGCGCTAGTGTGAGATCTGGTCGCGTGCGTGCCTGCTGGTTGTCCAGTCGAAGCAGATGTCAACGACATCACTGTAGCGCGAAAAGGAAACATCGTCGTTTGGATGTTGCGACTAGTTGTCCAGCTGCGAGAGATTTGTGCGCTACTGTAGCTCGCGTCTGGTTTCCTGTAGCTTGCAGCTGGTATCGCGCGAGAGTTATCGACCAGATTTGATGACGTCAGCGGTGCGACGCCGTTTAGATTAGTTGCAACGCTGCGTTTTATATGTTGTGGCTGGTACCAGTTTTTGGAGAATTCCCGCGATGTTTAAACCAGTCGTCTTGTTGTCCAGCTTTTGGTTGAGAACCAGTACTAGTTGTCCAGCTGCGAGAGATTTGTGCGCTACTGTAGCTCGCGTCTGGTTTCCTGTAGCTTGCAGCTGGTATCGCGCGAGAGTTATCGACCAGATTTGATGACGTCAGCGGTGCGACGCCGTTTAGATTAGTTGCAACGCTGCGTTTTATATGTTGTGGCTGGTACCAGCTTTTGGAGAATTCCCGCGATGTTTAAACCAGTCGTCTTGTTGTCCAGCTTTTGGTTGAGAACCAGTAGTAGGTAGTGTTCTTTGACGTCGTTTTGTTTAGTGGGGTTTTAGAATTCAGCAGCTGGTTTCTTTGCATATGCTGGTTGTATTTGTTGTAGTGTACCTGCTGATTATGTCGGTGGATGATTTAACCAGCTTTTGTGAGATCTATTTAAGGAAGACTTGGTCTTCGTTTGAGATATCAGATTCCATACTTAGAATATTTTCCATGACATTCGTTCTCTGTTTCTCGAACCCTAGAACACTGTTCACCGTGAGCCTTTCCGGTGAATTCCCATCGTTTCCGGCCGTTGTTTGATACCTTCGAGGTAGCGTTGGACTCCTCTTGCGAAGCTCTATCATTCCATATCACTTTTGGAGGCTGTGGTTGGCGAGTTGAGGAACGCGAAGTTGCTGCCGATTTTGCGTTTTGTAGTGCAGGTAGAACATCGTTCCCTTGTGATGAGATCTTGTTCCTAGCCTTGGTTTAAGCTTCCAGTAAGTTGTTTTGGTAGTAATTGCGTTGGTTGAGCGTGGCTCCCAGCCGTGAGCTTCTGTAATTGGCCGTCAATTTCTGTGCAGCTTTTGAGATCTGTGTGTTGTGTATTTAGTAGGTTGCTATCCAGATCTCTCGGGCATCTTTTGTAGTAATTGTTGCACAAAAGTTAAGGTACGGATTTGAGCTTGATATTGCTAGGAATTGGCGTGAGATTGAATGCTAGATGGCTGTTGTGCATTACCGTGGATGTTGCTGTGTGCATATGTGATTGATGTGTTGTTTAGCTGTTATGTTTATGCATACACGTATTTCCCATATTGCATTCATATTTCACTTGCAGCCATTGTTTCGTATCTTGTATTGCTGTTGTTGATTCTTACCAGGATGCGAGGGCGAGCGGCAATACCGCACTCTCATCTCCCTGCTGGGATCGTTAGCCACCATGCGCCGAGTGGTTAACTACCACAGTTCATGGGCGAGACAACGGCAGGTTGAGTTGTTTGATGCATCTGGTATTCGCGTGTTGTATCACGGCGAGTGGCTCATTACCACACTGTGAACACATCCCGTGGCCACTGTTGTTGCAGATTCTTGGAGCTGTGCTTGAGTTCCTTAGCTCCATTGTTGGTTGAGCCTTCCGTTGTTATCCGGTGTCTCATGCATAGCATCTGCATTTTATCTTATGCATTCTTTTAGCTATATCTGTTGCTCTCCGTACTGGGGTTTGACCCCATGTCCCTCTGGGGCTTGGTTTGTTTCCTTGTTTGTGTTGTTTTCAGGGAACCCAGGATTTACAGCTGGTCGTGGTTTTAACCCAGCTGGTGGTGCCCCAGGAGGTGGTTAGCGTGTCCCAGTTGCGTATAGCATATTTATATATATGTATCAGTTATCCAGGGGGATGCCCTGCGCTTCGTTATTGTACCATGTAGTTGGAGTCTGATACATTTGGTTGTTGTTGTTGTATGCTATATATTTGGTTGTTTTTGTGAGACCTGGAAATTGTATTAAGGATTAATTGTTGAATTAATCAGGTTTTTGTGATTTCTGTGATTCTGATTTCATTTTGAATGCTTGGGTTGCATTTTCGGGTCAGATTTCATATTTGGAGCATTTCTGGAAGTTTTCGTAATTTCGAGATTTTCGGGTGAAATCTGTTTTGGTGAAATCTGGTAGCGGATTTGATGACTTAAGCATTGTGTGTTAACGTTGTGTTGATGACGTAAGAGTTGCTGGTTTGAGAGATCTGTTCGGGTTTGAGAGATCTGTTCGAAGTTTGTGAAATCTGGGCGCTTAGCGTTGTGGCGCGTTTTGCTTGATACGCCGTCGTTTCATGAGATCTGTTTTGCGCTAAGGTGTAGAGATCTGGTTCTAGCGTGTTTTTGTTAAGGCGTGAAACGCTGTCGTTTGGTTAAGTAAGAACGGCGTCGTTTTGATTAGCGCTTGTGGGAGAGATCTGGTATAGTGTTTGCGTGAGATCTGTTCGCGTGAGATCTGTTTGCATGAGATCTGTTTTGTGAGTGTAGCGTACTAGTGACCAGATTTCAGCGCTTGTTTTGGCGACCAGCTTCCAGCGTTCTTAGTTCCAGATTTCACCGTAGCGTGTGACGTCGTTTAAGTGTTAGCATATTTCCAGCTTTCACCGTGTTTTTGGAAGCAAGCGTAGTGTTTGGTTTTCCAGATTTCACCGTTGCTTTTGAGCATTTTAGCGCGCTTTGCTTGTGAAATCTGTTTCTGTCGGTGGGATTTTTAACCAGATTTCATGCGTGTATAAATTGGAGCATTGGCCTTCAATTATTGAGGAAAAATCAGAATCCATACTTAGCATTTTCTCTCGACTTTCTTTCTCTGTTCTCAAACCCTCGACTATTATTTACCGTGAGCTTCTCCGGTAGATTCCCGTCGATTCCGGCCACCGTTTTTCACATTCAAGGTAGCGTTGGACTCCTCTTGGAATGCTCTATCATCTCATACCCATTTTGGAGGCTATAATTAGCTGGAGCAAAAGCACGAAGCTTCTGTGTGTGCGTTCATTTTTTACGGGTGCAGGTAGCCTTTTGGTTTAGTTGTTGAATCTTTCTCCTAGCCTTGTTTAAGCTTCCTAGTTAGTTGTTTGGGTAGGATTGAGGGCTGGATTGTGTATGAATTTCCAGCCGTGAACTTAGTGGTTGGCCGTGAGTTTTATTGTGAAATGCCGTGGGTTTTGCAGGCTTCCATCAGATCTTACGGGCCTTGTTGTGGTGAGCGTTTAGCAGAATTAAGGTACGGATTCGAGCTTGATACAGCATGAGTTTGGCATGAGTAAATGCAGTGAGGGCTGTTTGTTGTTTACGTGTATGGCTGCCAGTGGTTACTGCCTGTTGTTATATGCATACACGCATTTGCATCTCTGCTGGGATCTGTTAGCCAATATGAGCGGAGTGGGTAGCTCCCACATTTCATGAGTTGGGCAACAGCAGGTGGAGTGATTGATGCAGCTGGTATTGGTGAGCAAGTAGGGGTGAGTGGGTAACTCCCACATGTCCTACACTCACAGTGGCCACCTATCCGTTGCAGATTTTATTGAGCTATGCCTTGAGTTTCCTTGGCTCCCTTGTTGGTCGTAGCCTCCAGTTGTTATCCGGTGTCTCATGCATAGCATCTGCATTTTATTTATGTTGTATCTTTGCTGTTTATTTGCTCTCCGTACTGGGGTTTGACCCCATGTCCCTCTGGGGCTTGGTTTGTTTGTTTCCTGTTGTGTTTTCCAGGTCATACAGCTGTTCGAGGAGGTAACCCAGCTGGCGGTGCCCCAGGAGGTGGTTGAATGTCCCAGTAGCGTATAGCATATATGTATGTATCAGTCTAGTAGTCGGGGATATGCCCTGTGCTTCGTTGTTGTATTCTGTTGTGGAGTCTGATACGTTTATTTGTATGGATGCTATACTTGCTTTTGTTGGTTTTGTAAACTGGGAACTTATTTTGAGTATCGTTCTATTTTAAATTATATGTTTAAACCGTCGGGCCAAAAACGAAAATTTTACCCACTTTTTGATAAGCTTCCGCATGTGTTTGGGTTTTTACTCGGTTGTGATCACGAGGCCTGACATTTTTAGTATCAGAGCTTAAGCTAGGATAAGCTCAATTTTTTTGATCACACTTGAGTCTAGGCACAGTGTTGTGTGTTTCATGTGCTTGACTTATGTGACTACGTGCTGCATATTTTGTGTTGTATGCTTTCTATGCTATATCTGTTCTGTTTTTCCTTATCCTGTTGAGTGTATTTTAGATGTCGCCTAGACGTCGTGGTAGAGGTAGGGGCAGTTCCAGGAGTCAGGAGGTCAGAACGAGGATCATTATAGTGCACCTAGTCGTACTCATGGGAGTAGCGAAGAAGGGGAAGATGAGGCTCCGCCGGCTCCGGTGGAGAGAATGGATGTTGTTATAGCTCGGTTTCAGAGGATGAACCCTCCTGTCTTTAATGGCGACGAGTCGAGTGAGGATGCTGATTCGTGGCTCCATAACGCCATTCATATTTTTGATCGGGCTCAGTATGACGATGGACTCCGGTTGAGTTTAGTGACCTTGTTGCTGAGGAAGGCCGCAGAGCACTGGTGGCGAGGCCCATCTAGTACCTTAGTGGAGACTGGAGTTGGTATTACTTGGGACAGTTTCTGTGAGACCTTCAGGCAGGAGTATATCCCCGATTCGTATGTGGCTGCCCGTGAGCGGGAGTTTGAGTTTTTGGAGCAGGGCTCGATGACTGTGCGCGAGTATGCTCGCAAGTTTTCTGCGTTGTTGGCTTATGTTCCGCATGTTGCTGGCCGGGAGAGGGCCAAGAGTACCAGATTCGTGGAGGGCTTGAATGAAGAGTTGTACCAGAGTGTCTTGACGAGCAAGCCCAAGACGTATGCTGAGGCCGTTGATAGTGCTATCAACATTGAGGAGGGCATGAGGAGCCGTCGTACGCGTAGAGCGCAGGTAGCGCAGGCAGTGCAGAGTGGTAGACCTGTTGGTCAGGGAGCTCAGTCATCTCAGGGTTCCCAGTCTGGCTATCAGCCCCAGCAGCAGCAGCAGGTGGCTCAGCTGTCCGGCCG
>KQ992650.1:2780-15111 GCA_001598015.1 Dorcoceras hygrometricum
TGAAGCGGAAATGAATAAGAAATCAAATTCTGAAATTTCGTTATCTGTTGAAGAAAACGAAGAATGAACAGTAACCAGCTGAAATGAACAGTACCAGTCGCAAGACTAATACCAGCTGAATGAACAGTACCAGTCGCAACGAATAGGAAACCAGTCGCAAGACAGGAATCCAGTCGCAAGGTCTTTTAAAAAAATGTAAAGTGAAACGACGTCGTTAGCGCATAAACCAGTCGCAAGGAAAATGATAACAACCAGTCGCTACAACCAGTCGCTATGAACTGTACTTAAAACAATAAAGCAACTGCTGAAATATCAAAATGGAATGCATCTGCTGGTGAACAGTGCATCTGCTGAATGTCACGAAGACAACGCAACTGCTGAAATTTAACAAAGGAATGCAGCTGCTGAATTCTAATAAAGGAATGCACCTGCTGGTGTTAACAAAGAAATACACCTGCTGGTTTTAGCAAAATAAATGCATCTGCTGAATTTATGAAAGCAATTCATCTGCTGAAATATGCATCTGCTGAAATTAACAAGGAAAGATGCACCTGCTGGTTTACAACAAAGAAATGCAACTGCTGATTTTATACTTATAATATTTTCGACAAAGCAAATTCAGCAGTGGTATAAGAACCAAATCTCATGCTTAACATGTAGATAACCATGAACTACGAATGTTACCTTCCTCTAAAGACTTTGACATATCTTATGAATCTTCTTGAAAAGATCGAATAAGCTACTTCTAAGCTAATTCTATGAATGAATCACTGAAAACCTCAGGAATTCATTAGAAGAACATCATCAAAACATTTTCTAAATCATCTTTGAATCAAAATACAGTAACTCAACTTCTTTCGAAAACAGAGCATGAAATTTCTGGTTTTTGAAGAACAGCCGAAGCCATCTTCCTTTCTTTAAAAATCTCATATAATAATGCAAACAGAATTGAATATATGCTTTCACTGAGTGAGCAAGAAACAGAGTTTACTTGCCTGAAATCTTTAACACAAAAACAGCAGAAGATCCAGTAAAGTTCCTGCGCACCGCCTGTTTCCTTTAAAACTTTGAAGGATTTTGTTCGGCTTCTTCAGAGAGAGCACCGCTTTAAAGTAATTTGATTTGAAGATAATGATGCATGAAGCAGCTTATCATCCTATTTATATGATTTAAAAGGTCTAATGAAGGAAAACACGTTTAATCAATATGCCAAAGTTTTCTAAAAGCGTACTCTGTTTTTAAATCAAAAAGATGCATAAGGAACCCGAACAATTTTAGTTAAAAACAAAGGATTCAATCAGCTTGCAGAGATTACCTAGAGATCTGTTGTTATTATATTCTGAAATCTGAATATCAACCTAAGACATAAGAAAGGTTGATCGTTACATAGTCATGAAATCTGAATTCCCATATCATGAAATATGCTATTTAGCTTTTGAATAAAGAAAGCTAAACAATACATAGATAAAATCTGAAACTCGATTAATCAAGAGTTGAATATAATAGCATTGTAATCCCTCAATCTCATATCTTTCTAATTGTGGACTTCTAAAAGATCTGGTCGTTACAGACATTATCCGGATTAGCTTTCTTCTTATCCTCGGATGTCCAATCTATCATTGGCTTTTCTGTCCACTGACGCGCACCATCTAATATAGCTATTGTTGTGTTTGGTCTCATGATCTTGATGGGTCCGTCAGTGATCACAAACAACATGTCGTCATCTTGTGCTTCCAGGTGAGCCAGCATCCGGATCTTCGAGACATCATACTCCTTGGAAAACATAAGAAACTGTTGTGGGAGATCAACATGTACGAAAATAATAAACAAGCTGTTCAAACACTGAGAAACCGAGCTCTGATACCACTTTATAGGATTGGAAAACAAGCTCGAGAGTTCAGAGGGGGGGTGAATGAACTCCTTTTCTATTTTTAATTAAAAAGTTGATTTCAAAACTTTTACAGCTCGTAGATAACCTCTAAGCTGAGTTACCAGCTTGGAGGGTTCTCAGTGATTGTTGTTGTCTCGTGTAATAAAATGTTTTATACGGAAAGAACACGATTCAATAGTGAATAGTTAATGCGTAAATATAAGCGATAGAGTCGAGAGATTTGTTTCTGGAAGTTCGGAGTTCAATCTCCTACGTCTCCACTCCTTCCTCAATGGGAAGGATATCCACTAGAAGATTTGATTTATACATGAAACGAACCAGACTCTAGAAATTTTTTTTAAACAATATGCGGAAGCAAACATAAACTTAAGGTATGGCTCGTTCCTTTATAAAACGTTTCTAAATCATTTTCTCAAAAATACTTTAAACATAAATAAAGGAATATTTAAAACGTTAAAACATTCAAGCGGAATAAATTCACTGAGTAAAAATGCTGAAAGTAAACATGTTTAAAAACCAATATCTAAAACTGTATCATGACAGACTAAAACATAAAGGCGGTCACGGGGTACTGCTGCAACAGGCGCTCAGACGTCCTCACCGCCAGTCGGGATGTATTCATCGGCAGGGTCATCACCTACACCATTTAAACCTAGTGAGCCTAGAGGCTCAGCATGCTCTATTATAATACATAACAAGGTACATACTAATAAAATCTCATGCAAGCACATACTGTAATTAAAATAACGCTAAAGACATGGATGCGTCCATGATCTTGAAACATTTCATCGTGTAATCATATCATAACATGTCATATATCATATAAGGCATGGCATATCGTAACCTGAAAATAAAACGTATGAGTCATATAAGTGAATGTGAGCAGCGTATGACTGATTAGTCGTAATAACCAACGTACGTGGCGGTGTGGTTCACCCGAACTTACCTCGGGATCCCTATATGTCACACCTCCTGAAAAATGCCACTTCAACCCGTTGTTACACGAGGATCCATAGGCCCTGAAATCCTGAAATCATTCCTAAAAACAGGGGATCTCCGGGCCCGGTTACCCCGTTAACTCCCATCGTAGACTTGCCACATCACTTCAATTCCTCGGATTTTAACTTAAAAAGGACATGCCTGATCGTTTCATAAAATCTCATGATGCATGAATTTCTTAAAATCATGCAATTTAAAAGCTTAGCCCGTTAAGGTATATTTAATAGTTTTTTTAAAACATTACGTACATAAAATACTACATATAAAATTACTGTAATTAAAATAACGCTAAAGACATGGATGCGTCCATGATCTCGAAACATTTCATCGTGTAATCATATCATAACATGTCATATATCATATAAGGCATGGCATATTGTAACCTGAAAATAAAACGTATGAGTCATATCAGTGAATGTGAGCAGCGTATGACTGATTAGTCGTAATAACCAACGTACGTGGCGGTGTGGTTCACCCGAACTTACCTCGGGATCCCTATATGTCACACCTCCTGAAAAATGCCACTTCAACCCGTTGTTACACGAGGATCCATAGGCCCTGAAATCCTGAAATCATTCCTAAAAACAGGGGATCTCCGGGCCCGATTACCCCTTTAACTCCCATCGTAGACTTGACACATCACTTCAATTCCTCGGATTTTAACTTAAAAAGGACATGCCTGATCGTTTCATAAAATCTCATGATGCATGAATTTCTTAAAATCATGCAATTTAAAAGCTTAGCCCGTTAAGGTATATTTAATAGTTTTTTTTAAAACATTACGTACATAAAATACTACATATAAAATTAAATACATACTTACGGATTTCTACATTTTTCTACTTCGATCAAGGATTTATTCCGGGGCCAGGCTCACCACTTCTAGACCACACATCGCTCTAAACTCGGCCGATGAAACGAATGCTCACCGCTTTTTCCCATTTTTGCCTAATTTCTTTAAATTTTTGATTTCTTAAAATCAAGACTAAAATGGACTAATTAAAATAAAATTTGACTTCTAAAAATCAGTTTGGGACTTATGAAAATCAATTTTGACTTTTAAAAGCAATTTAAATCAATTTTGACCTAAAAAGCCGATTTTGATCAAAAGACCGATTTTGACCAAATTAAATCCCAAAAATCGATTTTGACTCCAATAAAATTTCAAAGGCCCTAATTTTGACTAAAAACCTTAAAATTAAACATAACTTCAATTAATATAAAAGGTTTGACTCAATTTTGACCTTCTGGCTATTTTCTTTAAAATTGGACCTTTGACACATTAATTAAAATAACAGGTCCCTAAATAAAATAACTTGGACCGATTTTAAAACATTTGACTCGAGACTCGAGAACCGATCCGGTCCAACCGAACCAGCCGGTTCAACTGAACCTAACCCATTCAAAAGCTAACCCTAAACCACACGCACACACCAGCGGCGCGCATGGGCAGCGGCCGTTCCTCACGCTCGCCTCCCTGCTCCGGCCACCATGGCCGGAGCCCTTCCGGCTGGACCACCCCCTGGTCCAGCCGGTCCTAACCTGACCAACCATGGCTCAACCGTGGACCACCCAGGGAGAACGAAACGCTGCAAGTGGAAGCACCAGCCCAGCGGCGGGATGCGCCACTCTCGACTTCTACTGCATGATCTGCTTCGCTCGACCACCTAGCCACTTTACTACCTTGATCTAGACCACCATGAGTCCCCTAGGAACCCCTATAACCGAGCCACCACCCCTGGAAATTACCATGACCGAAGCCTTAAGAGGAAAAGCGAGGCATGTCAAAAACCGTGAATCCCATGCATGAACTATGAACATAGAGGTAAAGATCCGAGGCATACACATAGAAATTCATGCATAATTTTCATAAAACAGGTTATTATGATTTAAATTGTGAGCAAGGGAATTGATGTCACATGCCTGGGTTGAAGAAGATGCGGATCTGCGAGGTGCGGACGTTCTAGACGCGAGATCGGGTCGCAACCGGCTAAGGATCACCAAGCTCCTTCAATGGCTGGAATTTTCAAAACTTTGTGTTCGTGGGGAGGGGAGAAGTCGGCTGATGTATAGACTTGGAGGCTAGGTTTTGTGTAAGATGTGTTTAAGAATAATTAAAGTGCCTAATATGACCCCTACTCATTTAAATTAAGAAAAGACAAGTTTGCCCCTATAATTAAATTAGAAAGGCACTTAAAACCCATACATGGGCTTTAATAGTTATAAAATATCGAAAGCTAGGCCTCCCTATAATTTAAAATTCCTTAAAACTCAATATACCAGCCCGTATAGGCGAAAAACGGGTTCCCCTCCAAAATAGTTATAAAAATCCTAATTTTCAAAAATAGTTGCTTAAAATAAAATAATTTCATTCTTAAAATCCCATAACTTAAAAATCTCAAAATCATTTTCATTCCGGTCGACCCTAATCTCGTCCACGCGTCCGTAGCTCAAGCAGACTGAAAAATGACACATGCATAACATGCAACATAAAATCATAAAGAAATCACATAAAATGGCATGTAATCATCTAAAATTATTTTCCCCCTAGTCATGCACCCATTTCTACGTAATCTGGATTTTCGGGGCGTTACAATACAAATCATTGTACAAACCCGATCCGACAGCCAGCAGCTGCAAGAACTCCTAGTACTCAACCAAGAACACATACACGCGATCTAGTTTGAAATACAATGAACACAGCTTTAAGCTGGTTGTGTAAAATCCAACACTCAACTCTCTCTGTTATAATTTACAGTGATGGCTCAACACTACAGAGTGTGTGTAAAATTGTTTGTGTGACACAATTAATTGAATAAGCAATATGTGTGCGTGTGTCACTAGCTATGAGCTGGTTCAACAGATGAACTCTATTTTTCTCTTGAAAATTTGTAAGTTCGTAAGTCATTGATTTCGTGACTAGTAACCTCTTCACAACTGCTCTGCTATTGTATTTATACCCTTTGGATACAACGGTAATAAATGTTACCAGTAGACACGTCGAATGTATCCAAATTGAAATTCCTGCGGTGACATAAATGCTTGTATGATGTACGTACATCTCCATTAAATGCATTTCCAATTTTAGCATACTCTGCGCCGTCTACAGTTCACACAAATCTCTGTATATCTGAAGTTAGCTCAAAGTAGTTCCAACGACTACAAATCAATACAGAGAGTTCAAACGTATCACATCAATCTGCACGTAGCCTCAGACATTCTGAAATCCATTTTGCTAAGTTGTCTTTACCTAGCTGGGTTTTCAATCAGGTTTGTGCGTTGAACTTCTTCAATCTGGTTCTATGCTTATCTCATCCAATGTACTTTAAACAGATATGCTCTTGTCCTTGATCTGTTCTAACCTAGATAACGTTCTTTGATCACTTATATCTGTAACTTGATAGCATCCGTAGAACAACCTTGCTCTGAGCTGGTTTTGTTCAAGCTGGTCTTCCAGCTGGTCTGTATACCACTTTACGCTCCGAGCTGTTCTCTCAACTATTCAAAAGCCAACTGTTCTATCCGCTCTTCTAAATGATGTGATCTGTTTTTGTTCTGAATAGACACCTGATCTGTTCATCTGAACTGATTTGTCTTTAACCATCTTGACTGAATTACCTTAGCTGGTTTTTCCTTTGACCAGCGTAACTGAATACACTAAGCCGGTTTGTCCTTAACCAGCTTAGCTCTGTTCTGATCTGGTTTCTATATCCAACGCTGTAAGATCCGCTCTTCTAATGATGTGATCTGTTTTTGTTCTGAATAGACACCTGATCTGTTCATCTGAACTGATTTGTCTTTAACCATCTTGACTGAATTACCTTAGCTGGTTTTTCCTTTGACCAGCGTAACTGAATACACTAAGCCGGTTTGTCCTTAACCAGCTTAGCTCTGTTCTGATCTGGTTTCTATATCCAACGCTGTAAGCCCCATCCAGATCTTCTACCTCTGAGCTGATTAATATTTTTTTATTTTTCTTCACCAAAAATTATGAAATTAACTCCAACAGTACCCGATGTTTCTTATTACCGGACATGCATTGCATATATCATACTCATTTCGTTTGTTGTTTTACTGTTTTCTCATATTTTTGACCCCTTTTCCATTTGGGGCTCTTTTGGTTGTGTTGTACCATTTCAGGTTATCCAGGTACTTTAGCTAGGCCAGGAGATGCGTCAGCTAGTATAGCCCCTTAGGAGTTGATCGAGTGTCCCAGTTATGTATGTCTATATATTGTAGTTGTTGTTATTATATTTGACTTTATGTTGTGGATTGTTGGATTTTACATATATACATATATATATACATATATATATATATATTTTAATTGTCTGCGAGATTGTATGTTGTTTACTTTTTGGCTCTCTACATGTATGTTGAGCATGTTAGCTCTACATGTGGTTGTAAACTGTTTTAAAATGAGCTAGTATATTTATTTTGAGTATTCAAATAGTTTTACTTGCTATTTTTATCAGGCCAAAAATAAAAATTTTAACCCTCTATTAAGCTTCCATATTAATCGTGAATTGTTTGATTAACCTGTAATTATGAGCACGAGGCCTGACATTTTGGTACCAGATCTTAAACTGTGATAAGCTCAATTTCTGTTCTAGTTCACTCGAGTATAGGCACACAAATTTGTTTCTTTGCATGTGTTTGACTACGTATTTAACCTATTTTCATTCTTATCATCTTAGTGTCTCGTAGATGGCGCCTAAGAGGAGAGGTAAAGCTGGGAAACAAATTTCAGAGGAATCAGGGGTTCAAAATCGTGTGGATGATGTTGTTCAGACTAGTGTTCTTGTGTGTAGGTGTGCTAGACAGGTTGACGATGAGTAGAGCAATTGGCTAGCCGAGTTGATGAGATGGGACTGGTTCTAACTAGGTTTCAGATGATGAACCCGCAGATGTTCTCCAGTGCTGAGGGTAGTTTAGTTGCCGAAGGCTGGTTGGAGAGTATGGAGGGTCTTTTCGACAGGTTCCATTACGATGAGGGCCTCAGACTGAGTTTGGCTACATTTCAGTTGAGGGAGCATGCACAGCATTGGTGGATAGGTGTTTCCAGAGATATGATAGAATATGTGTTTAGTAATCTCGTGGGAGTGTTTTTGTGCGGCTTTTAGACAAGAGTATATTCCGGAGTCCTACTACAATGCCAAGGAGTGTGAGTTTAATAATTGGTGCAGGGTAACCTAAAAATGGCTGAGTATGCTTGACAGTTTTCTTCCCTGCTCTCCTATGTCACCACATCGCCAGTCAGGAGAGGATGAGGCGAAAAAAGTCCTTGGAGGGCTTGAGGCCGGATCTTTTTCCCTTGATTTTGGCTGGTTCCCCTTCTACGTATGATAAAGCCGTGAATAGGGCGATCGATATTGAAGAGGGTTTGCTAAACATGAAGTCATAGGTTCAACCACATGTTTCTCAAGGCTTTTATCCCGTGCCTCAGGGGATGTATTCTTTTCAGCCTCCTCAAGTGTCTCAACAGTCGAGTCGCCAGAAGTTTAAGCCCAAGGAAAAGCAGTTCAAGAATAAGTCGAGCTCTACTTCTTCTGGTTTTGATAGTTTTGGTGGTGGTAGCTCGAGGGAAGTGTTTTGTGGTCAATGTGGTGGTAGACATCCGACGACGCAATGTGTTGGAGTTCAAGGAGTTTGCCATATTTGTGGAAAACATGAAAATTTTGCGAGGGTGTGTCCCTCTGCGGGGAGTCAACGTTCCACTCCATCACAGCAGGGATCGAAAGGATTGTCTTGGAGGCCCTATCCTTCTGCCCAGTCTTAGCAGTCCCAAGGGTCGTTTCTGCCGCCTAGTCTTTCGGTTGTTCAGAGGGCCTTTTCAGTCTCAATTCTCGGGACCTCAGCAAGCTCAGGTGAATGCGTTGACACGAGAGCAAGCTAATTATATGTCCGGAGGAGTTATAGCAGGTACTTGTTCTATCTTTGATTATCCCACAAAATTTTTATTTGACACTGGAACATCACACTCATTTCTTTCTGATGTGTTTATTTGTGAGTGTGAGGTTGATACCATTCCTTTGTGTGATATTGTGTCTGTCTCTACTCCTGTCGGTGTGAGTTTATTTTCTCGGGAGATTTGTGGAACTGTTGTTAGTGTAGGGCCCAACTAGCCAACTTGTGGCATGTGGGTTCTTGTTGACTCTATGTAAAACAATATTTATTTATGAAATTCGCATATTTATGGTATTCTTTATCTTCATTATTATGATTAAAAATTGTTGGATAAAGACCTTGAATGAACTGTAGTGCATGTTAGATGTGATAGTGGATTTGATGGCTATCATGAAACACAAAAACAAGTTCCTAGTCGATTGGGCCATCCAAAAGAGGATCTATCGAACTATCCTCGTTCGAACTTTCCAATTGGTTATCATTTGTTGAGTGGATTAAGTCTGAGTTATTGGTTGTACAGATTAGTCCTCACTACTCGAAACGTCATTGAGACTCTATATGATAGATGCCTCACTTTGACCCGTTTACCGACTCCGTTGGGGTCATCAAGTGGCGAGATTGGGTGAGGTCCCAATGCATGTAGGAGTCGATGCTTCATTGTCAAGGATTCATCTCTCGTCCTTGTGCATGGATAGTCTATGCTATCTGAGGAGATAATAGGGTGACAAATCTCTGGCCAGAGTACTAGATGAATATTAGGTAAATGGGTTTACCTAGTAGCACATGCGATGTCACTATTTGATCTCCAAGATGTATACATGGCTATCAAATCTCTAGAGACTGTCGATTTACCAATGGTCGTTGATTCGATCGGGATATTTGAGCTGAAATGACCGTACTGTATGCTAACCACGATCAACTGATTCTTGCAGGCACCATCAGTGATACCTAGGGGATCATGGGGCGATCTTGTTAGAAGTTTTACCATGATCCGATGGGTAAGTCCAAAAATGTGTTTCGGAGTCACAAAAAGTTGTGAGCCCGTGGCTAGCTGTATCCCTGAACCATTGAGGGTCACACAAGTACTGGTTTCTCAATTCTCGTACGGAAAATGCACTCAATTTGTTGAGTATAGTAGGAGGAAGGATGGAAGTGTGACTTCCTAAAATTGGCTGGATAAGTATGACTTTCCTTATAGCTGATAGGGGCCTAACTGCTATTTTGGATTAGGTGGTCCGAAAAATTGTTCACATCATAATGTTCTGTTTTGTAAACTGTGAAGATCGGTTCGATCGGATCGTTGATCGAAATTATGATGAAGCCATGACGATGGACATGAAACCAATGTTCCCCGGGCCTAGGCCTGACCTGGACCCATTAACCTAGTTTAAGCCCACAAAATATCTATAATAGGGGCCTTAGGGGAGTCATTTGCACACACCAAGTTGTATTGAAAACTCAAAAGCTCCCGTCCCCTCCTCTCTCTCGCGCCCTTCCTCCCGCAGCCGTGCCGCCGTCGTCGCCGCCCGCTGCTGACGTTGCTGCCGCCACCGTCAGAATTTGTTCCGACCTCTCGGTGTGAGTATTGCATTCGTAAAATCTTCACTGGTTTTATAGTGAAAACCAGTGAAGGAATTGAGATTCCGATCGTGGACCGGATTGGGCATTCATCAACCATTCAACCTTTGAAGGGCCATTTCCCTCGTGGAATGGTCGGAGCCAGGCGCCTAATCGCCATAGGTAAATGCCCTAAAAATCCTATGTATGTTTAATTTTTAATTTTCGTGTATTGACCGTTCCCGAGTATTCATATTTTAAAATTCCACTACACCCCAGGAGCGGGATCCGGATCCGCCACTGCGCCAACAACTATGTGGTCAAGTTCGATGAGAATCTGTTGGTTGGAAACTTGATTAAGTTGGAGATGAAAGACTTCAATTGTATTTTAATAGGTGATGCACCATCCTTGTTGCTACGTACGTTTTCCTTGACATATTCTTCAATAGCTATTTCTGGTGCTTTTAAAGCGGTCCAAGTTGGGCATGGATGTTTTGACTAACTATAGAGCTTCAGTCGATTGTTTCCATGGCATGGTCAGGTTTAGACCAAAATTTGGTGAGAAGTGGGATATCTATGGTACTGATTCTCAATCAAAGATCCGGCTAGTTTCGGCCATGGAGATGTTTGGATTGTTATCGCTAGAGAACTTTGGTTTCATGATCTATGCCTTGGATGTATTGTTGGAGCATGCGACGGATCCAGATCACGCTCCTGGGGCGCAGCGGAAGTTTTAAAAATTTTATGCCCGTGATACTCGAATAAAACAAAAGCTAAATATGCATATGATGTTTATAAATATTACCTTTGGCTACTTGGCGCCCGGTTCCAACTATTCCGGTTTTACGCGACAATAGCACTTCAACAGTTAAATCTCCGATTGTTCGCCTAATCCGATTCACGACCAGTTTCCAAATTCCTTCTCTGCCTTGCACTAGAAAGCATAGTAAACTGTCACAAACGGATTCTTCTCACCAATATGATCGGAACGGGGTCCGGCTAGCGACGACGGTGACGCGCGGGAGGAGGCTGAGAGTGGATGGGAGGGGATAGGAGAGTTATGATTCAATAATCAAGTGAGTTTTTATTTCTGTATTTTCTCTTTGAAAGTGTCCTCATTGCCATATATATGTAGAGGTATAGAGTTTGAGTTGAACAAAACAGAGGACATTCGGTTCAACTCAAACTAGGAACATTCGTTTCAACTCAAACTATGAACATCCGATTCAACTCAAACTGTGAACATTCAGTTCAAGTCATAGTGGGAACATTAGGTTCAAGTCAAATAGGGAATATTCGTTTCGACTCCCTCGATTGCGGCCTCATCATAATCCCGACCGATTATCAGATATCACCGATGTGATCATTTTACAAAACTGATCATTATGATGCAAAATCAAATTTTCAGACCACTAAATCTATTTATGGCAGGTTTACTCCCATTAGCTAAATATGGAAGTCCTGCTCCCTTAGCTTATTTGGGAAGTCATACTCCCAACCTTCCTCCTACTATACTCAACACTTTGAGTTCCATATTCATACGGGAATTGGGAAACCAGTACTTGTGTGACCCTCAATGATTCAGTAATACAGCTGACCGTGGGCTCACAACTCTTTGTGACTCCGAAAACACATATTCGGACTTACCCATCGTATCATGGTGAAGCGTCTAACAACATCGCCCCATGATCCCCTAGGTATCACTGATAGTGCCTTCAAGAACCAGTCGGTCATGGTTAGCGTAAAGTACGGTCCTTTCATCTCAAATATCCCAATCGAATCAACGATCATTGGTAAATCGAGAGTCTCTAGAGATTCGATAGCCATGCATACATCTTGGAGATCAAATAGAGACATCGCATGTGCTACTAGGTAAAATCATTTACTTAAAGCACATCTAGTACTATGTCCAGATTTATCACACTTTTATCTCCTTATATAGCATATGATATCCATGCACAAGGGCGAGCGGTGAAT
>KQ992651.1:0-17799 GCA_001598015.1 Dorcoceras hygrometricum
TATTCGCATTTATCCATATGGCATTCTTTACTTTCATTGTATGTATGATGATTTACAATTGCGTTGAGTAAAGACCTAGAATGCACTAAAGTGTATGTTAGATGTGATAGTGGGTATGACGGCTATCATGAAACACATCTAATAGTCACTGTGTATTCTGAACATGTTCCTAGTCGATTGGGCCGTCAAAACGAGGATAAGGCCGCCCGAGTTCGAGACTAGTATCTGCGATGCGAAGTACCATGTTTCATTGGTAGGGAACATTGTGATGTTCTGAGCATACAGATAGATAGTGACCTGGTGATCTATCGAACTACCCTCGTTCAGAATTTCCAAGTGGTTACCATTTGTCGAGTGGATAAGTCCGAGGTCTTGGTTGTACTGATTAGTCCTCACGACTCGAAACGTCATTGAGACTCTACATGATAGGCGTCTCACTTTGACCCGTTTGCCGACTCACTTGGGGTCGTAAGGCGTCGGGATTGGGTGAGACCCCGATGCATGTAGGAGTCGATGTATCGTTGTCGAGGATTCACCGCTCGCAGACATGCGTGGATATCCTATGCTATCTGAGGGGATAATAGTGTATAAATCTCTGGCCAGAGTACTAGAAGTGTTTTAGGTAAATGTGTTTACCTAGTTACACTCGCGATGTCACTATTCAATCTCCAAGATGTATGAATAGCTATCGGATCTATAGCGACTCTCGATTTACCAATGGTCGTTGCTCTGATCGGGATATATGGATTGAAAGGACCGTACTGTACGCTAACCACGACCAACTGGTTCTTGCAGGAACTATCAGTGATACCTAGGGGATCATGGGGCGATGTTGCTAGACGCTCTTACCATGATCCGTTGGGCAGGTCCGGAATTGTGATTTCGGAGCCACAATGGTTGTGGGCCCACGGCTAGCTGTATCCCTGAACCATTGAGGGTCACACAAGTACTGGATTCGAGATTCCCGCACGGATACTCAGCTCAATATGTTGAGCGCGAGAAGAGGATTTTGGGGAGTGCGACTTCCTAAAAGTCAACAGGGGTCAAACCGGGGTTTCTCGCTGTTGAGCGGCAAAACGGTCATTTTGCACTGGGGTTCTGAAAAACGGTTTTTCAGATCATAGTGTTCAGTTTTGGAAACTGAATAGATCGGTCCGATCTGATCGGCGATCGGAGTTAAGATGAAGTCTCGGTGGTGGAGATGAACTGAATGTTCATCGTTGGACTCGGGCCCGTTGGGCCGGTCCAAGTCCAACACTTAAGTCTATTTAATTAGACTTAAACCTAGGTGGAGATGAACTGAATGTTCATCGTTGGACCCGGGCCCGTTGGGCCGGTCCAAGTCCAACACTTAAGTCTATTTAATTAGACTTAAACCTAGACTTAACATACAACATACAACACTAAAACCCTAAACCTAGATTGTGAGCGCCGCCCCTCCTCTCTCAAAGAGCCGCCGCCGCCGCCGCCGCCTCTTCGCCGGAATCTGTTCCGGCCAAACTTGACGAGGAGAATCCGTCCATGCAGATCTCGTCAGTCCTTCTAGTGTAGGCTGACGAAGGAGTCTCGTTTCTGGTCGTGGACCGGATTGGCGTAATCTACCGCAACCTACCGAGAAGAGCCGGGTTATTGTAATTCCGGTTGGAGCCAGGCACAAGTGCCAGCAAGGTAGTGTTTTGAACACCCTATGTATGACATAATTACTGTTTTTGTATAAATCGTATTGATCGTCTCCCGGCGTCTTTTTCGTTCTTCCGCTGCCTAGCCGGGGGGCGTGATCCGGATCCCCAACAGTTACCGCTTCTGGAGGTTTAGCAGGCCCTTCACTATCTGATGTGGAGGTAGTCAGGGATTTTGCAGATGTCTTCCCTGATGATGTAGTGGGAGTTCCACCGGAGCGAGAGGTGGAGTTTTCAATTGAGCTGATGTCAGGTACAGTGCCTATATCTAAGGCACCTTATCGATTAGCTCCTACCGAGATGAAGGAGCTTAAGGAGCAGATTCAGGAGTTGCTCGATAAGGGGTTCATACGCCCTAGCTTTTCTCCATGGGGCGCGCCAGTGTTGTTTGTGAAGAAGAAGGATGGCAGCATGAGGTTGTGTATTTTGACTACCGGGAGCTGAACAGAGTCACAGTGAAGAATAAGTACCCACTCCCAAGGATTGAGGATTCATTTGATCAGTTGTAGGGAGCTTCGGTGTTCTCGAAGATTGATTTGAGATCTGGCTATCATCAGCTGAGAGTTAGAGAGGAGAACGTGTCCAAGACTGCTTTTCGGACACGCTACGGCCACTACGAGTTCTTGGTGATGCCGTTTGGCCTGACGAATGCCCCAACGATTTTCATGGATTTGATACCTACGGTATTCAAGTAGTATTTAGACCAGTTCATTATAGTTTTCATCGACGACATCCTGGTCTATTAGAGGATCTTGGAGGAGCATGGGCAGCACTTGCAGACTGCCTTGCAGACTTTGAGAGAGCACGGCGAGAAGTGTCAGATTTTCATCGACCACAAGAGCCTCAAGTACTTCTTCACCCAGAAGGAGCTGAACATGAGGCAGCACAGGTGGTTAGAGTTGGTGAAGGACTATGACTGTGACATTAGCTACCATCCGGGTAAGGCTAATGTAGTAGCGGACGCTTTGAGCCGGAAGACTACAGTAGTGGCATGTTTGTCAGTTGAGAGGCCACTACAGGCTGAGATTCGGAGATTTGGTCTGGAGTTTTATTCAGGAGGCTGTGCACCGAGTTTGGTAGCGCTCACTATTCAGTCGACTCATATAGAGCGGATTAGAGACGGGCAGGCCTCCAATGAGCAGTTACAGCAGTGGAGACAGCGAGATGAGGCCAAAGGTCAGGTTTGTACACAGTTGAGGATGGGATAGTCCGTTTCAGAGGCCGTACGTGGGTACCGAGTACTGGACAGTTGAGAGCCGAGATCTTATCTGAGGCTCATGCATCGACGTACTCCATCCACCCAGGGAGTACGAAGATGTACAGAGATTTGCAGACGTTGTATTGTTGGCCAGGGATGAAGAATGATATTGGGATAAGACTACTTTCACCCTAACGCAGTACGTAGAGCTTTACATCAGAGAGGTTGTCAGACCTCATGGCATACCGGTCTCTATTGTGTCTGACAGAGACACCTGATTTACGTCTGTGTTCTGGAGGAGCTTACATGCCACCTTGGGGACTAGATTTTCGTTCAGTACAGCTTTTCATCCACAGACAGACGGACAGTCAGAGAGGATCATCCAGATTTTGGAGGATTTGCTGAGAGCTTATGTGATTGATTTCTAGGGTACGTGGGACTCGAGATTATCGCTGGTAGAGTTTACGTACAACAACAGCTTTCAGGCATCGATTGGGAAGGCTCCGTATGAGGCACTGTACTGGAGGAGATGCAGATCTCCCGTGCATTGGGACAAGGTTGGAGAGAGAGTGCTGACTAGGCCGGAGTTAGTGCAGCAGACAGCAGATATTGTGACAAGGATTCGGGATCGGATGAGGACAGCCCAGAGTCGTCAGAAGAGTTATGCCGATCAAAGACGACGAGATCTGGAGCTAGCTGTTGGGGATCATGTGTTTGTGATTATATCGCCCATGAAGGGCTTGATGTATTGTGACAAGGATTCGGGATCGGATGAGGACAGCCCAGAGTACGTCAGAAGAGTTATGCCGATCAAAGACGACGAGATCTGGAGCTAGCTGTTGGGGATCATGTGTTTGTGATTATATCGCCCATGAAGGGCTTGATGCGCTTTGGCCGAGGGGCAAGCTCAGCCTGAGGTTTATTGGGTCATTCGAGATTTTGGAGAGAGTTGGTACTTTGTCATACCGGGCAGCGTTACCACCCAGCTTGTCAGCAGTTCATAATGTGTTCCACATCTCGATGCTGTGGAAGTATGTTCCGAATTCGTCACACATTTTGGATTATGAGCTCTTCCAGTTAGGGCCAGACTTATCATTTGAGGAGCGACCAATGCAGATTCTAGCTCGGGAGGAGCGCGGGCTGAGAGCGCGGAGTAACATCTTTTCGTTTTCTCTCCATTTAAGCCATAATAAGTTGTTTTAACGAAAATATGCATGAATTATATGTGTTTATTTCATATCTATGCACCCTTGTTTGAGTTCCATGCATGACACACGATTTTTCCTTACGCTTTTGATTGTTTCTCGTGTGGCTTGGGCTGTTCTTAGGGGTTTGGCTCGGTCCATGGGGATCCTTGGGTGGTCTAGAAGCGTCCATGGTCGGGAGTTGATGGTTGGTTCGTGGCAAATCCATGGCTAGATCGATATTGGTCGCACGGTTCAATGGGGTGTACCGTGAGAGGGCTACCATCTTTAAGTGTCTCAGCCGTGAGTTATGGTTCATGGCTGGGGCCGTGGCTTGGTCCATTGGGACCGGCTGGACCTGAGGGTGGTCTAGCCGGTGGGGCTCCGACCATGGTGGCCGGAGCGAGGAGGAAAAATGGTGGGAAGGGAGCGTGTCGCGTGGGGCGCGGCGGCGCATGCATGAGAGGTTTAGGGTTAGTTGGTTCGATCCAATTGGACCGGTTGGTTCGGTCCGATTGGACTGGGTCAATTAGTCGAGTCTCGAGTCAAAATATTTTAAAGTGTATCCGAATTATTTTAATTATGGACCGATTACTTTGATTTTAAGTTAAAGGTCCAATTTTAAAGAAAATGGTCAAAGGTTTTAAAGCGAGTCAAACTTTTAATTTAATTGGGTTTGATGTTTATTTTAAGTTTTTAAGTTAAAATTGGAGTCTTTAGATTTTTAATTAAGTCAAAATTGACCATGGGATCTTAACCGGGTCAAAATTGACCATGGGATCTTAACCGGGTCAAAATTGGTAATTTGGGTCAAAATTGATTAAGTTATCCTTTTTAAATGTCAAAATTGGTTAAATTATTTTTAAATCAAAATTGATTTTGAAATTAGTAAAAATTAGTCCTTTGATTTTTAAGTAAAAATTGATTTTGAAATTAGTCAAAATTAGTCATTTGATTTTAAAGTCAAATTGATTTTGAAATTAGTCAAAATTAGTCATTTGATTTTAAAGTCAAAATTGAGTTTGAAATTAATCAAAAATTGGGATGTGTTAGGAATTTTAAAGAGAAACTCTTAAGTCTTGGGGCTAAGTCAATTCTGATTAAGTCTAGAGGTAGTGGGACAGGCTCCTGAACCAGTCATTGACCGGAGTAGAACATGTAGGAGCCCGTGAATATATATTTAATTATATATGTATTATGTTATGTATGAAAATGTTTTCAAGGAAAAATTAAATATATATTGACGGGCTAAACTTTTAAACTGCATGATTTTACGAAATGCATGAATCATGAATGTTGTATGAAACAATAAAGGCATATTCTTTTAAAAGAAACCCCGAGGAATTGAATGATTTGTGGCAAGTTTACGATGAGGGGATGCGGAATACCAGGCCCGTTGAACTTCTGTTCATGTATTACGAGCTTAAGGATCCATGTGTTCACGGCATGGTGAAGTGGCAAGTATAGAGGTGTGAGGGATCCCGAGATAAGGTCGAGTGAACCGTACCGTCACGTACGTTGGTTTATAGATTGATCAATCGAATATGACCCACACTTCATGATACGACTTATATGTTTTTTATGTTATGCTATGTCATGCCTTATGTATGTTATAGACTATGTATGCTATGAAATGAACGAACAAGGTTTTAAGACCATTCATGCACCCATGTTATTTTCTTACAAGTATGTGCTTGCATGCGACTTAGTATGTACTTTGTTATTTTAAAAGATAGAGCATGCTGAGCCTCTAGGCTCACTAGGAGTGCAGGTGATGACCCTGTAGAGTATGTCCCGACTGACGGTGAGGACCTCTGAGCGCCTGCTGCAGCAGTATCCTATGACCGCATGGATGTTTCACTTTTGTTTTCATGCGCTTTTCAAATGTTGGTTTTAACTTGTTCATGTTCAGTACTTTTACTCAGCCTGTTTTTAAACAGTATGGATGGTTTTATGTTTTAAAATAATTATTTATTTCTATTTCAAGTATTGTTGAGAAAATGGTTTAGAAAATATTTAAAAGGGAGCGAGCCATACTTTTAGTTTATTATTCCGCAAATGATTTTTAAAAAAAAATTTCTAGAGTCTGGTTCGTTTCACTAGGTCTCACCAAAGATCCAAACACATACTGAGAAAATACCACATAATTCAGGATATTGTGGCTAGAGGAGACATAGCAGTCGAGAGAGTCGCCTCTGCAGACAACATTGATGATCCACTTACGAAACCCTTGCCAGGACCATTGTTTGAAAAACATCACGAAGCAATGGAACTACGTCTTATGAGTAGTTGGCTTTAGGGCAAGTGGGAGATTGTTAGAGTAGGTGCCCAACTAGCCAACTTGTGACATGTGGGTTCTTGTTGACTCCATGTAAAATGATATTTTATGAAATTTGCATTCTTTTATGACATTCTTTATCTTCATTTTATGATTACAATTGTTGGATAAAGACCTTGAATCCACTATAGTGTATGTTAGATGTGATAGTGGATTTGATGGCTATCATGAAACACATCTAAATAGTCACTGTATATTCTAAACATGTTCCTAGTTGATTGGGCCGTTCAAAAGAGGATAAGGATCGCCCGAGCTTGAGACTAGCATCTGCCATGCGAAGTACCACGTTTCATTGATAGGGAACATAGTGATGTTCTGAGCATGCAGAGGGATAGTGACCAGGTGATCTATCGAACTACCCTCGTTCGGACTTTCCAAGTGGTTACCATTTGTCGAGTGTATTACGTCTGAGGTCTTGGTTTATATTAGTCCTTATTACTCGAAATTTCATTGAGACTCTACATGATATGTGCCTCACTTTGACCCATTTATCGACTTAGTTGGGGTCATCAGCTGGCGGAGTTGTGTGAGGTCCCGATGCATGTAGGAGTCGCTGCTTCGTTGTCGAGGATTCATCGCTCGACCTTGTGCATGGATATCATATGCTATCTGAAGAGATAATAGTGTGACAAATCTCTGGCCAGAGTGTCGAGGATTCATCGCTCGACCTTGTGCATGGATATCATATGCTATCTGAAGAGATAATAGTGTGACAAATCTCTGGCCAGAGTACTAAATGTTTTTTAGGTAAATGGGTTTACCTAGTAATACATACGATGTCGTTATTTGATCTCCAAGATGTATGCATGGTATTGGATCTCGAACGACTCTCGACTTACCAATGGTAGTTGATCTGATCGAGATATTTGAGTTGAAAGGACCGTACTGTACGCTAACCATGACCGACTGATTCTTGCAGGCACTATCAGTGATACCTAGGGGATCATGGAGCGATGTTGCTAGACGCTTTACCATGATTCGATGGGCAAGTTCGAAAATGTGTTTTCGGAGTCACAAATGTTGTGAGCCCACGGCTAGTTGTATCCATGAACCATTGAGGGTTATACAAGTACTGGTTTCCCAATTCCCGTACGGATATGGTACTCAAAGTGTTGAGTATAGTAGGAGGAATGTTGGGAGTATGACTTCCTAAAAGTAGCTAAGGGAGTAGGACTTCCATATTTGGCTAATGAGAGTAAACCTGTCATATATAAATTTAGTGGTCTGAAAATTTCATTTTGCATCATAATGATCAGTTTTATAAACTGAGCACATCGGTGATATCTGATCATCGATCGGGATTATGATGATACCATAATCGAGGGAGTCGAACCGAATGTTCACAGTTTGAGTTGAACTGAATGTTCACAGTTTGAGTTGAACCGAATGTTCACTGTATTGTTCAAATCAAACTGTAACGACCAGATCATTTAGAAGTCCACAATTAGAAAATTATGAGATCGAGGGATTACATTGCTATTTCAATTCGATTCTTGAATATTTCAGTCTATGTTATGATCAATCTTTATATTATTATGGATTGATATTCAAATGCTAGAATACAAGTACAGTAGATGTTTAGTAACTTCTGCAAACCAAATGGATTCTCTATTTAACTAAAATTCTCGGTTTCCATGCAACGTCTTTTGTTTTGAAAAACAGAGCACGCTTTCTTAAGAGTTTTGCATATTGATATAACGTGTTTGTTTTTTTTTTATTCAAGGATGATTTAGAAAATGTTTTGGTGATGTTATTCTAATGAATTACTGAGTTTTCAGTAATTCATTCATCGAAGTAGCTTATAAGTAGCTTATTCGATTCTTTCCAGAAGTTTTAGAAAGTATGTCGAAGTCTTTAGAGGAAGGTAACCTTCGTAGTTCATGGTTATCTACAATAGGAAAGCTGGTTTTATACCTCTGCTGATATTGTCTTATCGAAAATATTCTAAGTATGAAATCAGCAGGTTCATTTCTTTGCTTTCGCAAATTCAGCAGATGCTTTGCTTTTGCAAATTAAGCAGGTGTTTTGTAAAATCAGCAGATGCATAAATCAGCAGTAGCGACTGGTTGTAGCGACTGGTTGTGGCGACTGGTTGTGGCGACTGAGTTATGCACTACGACATCGTTTCGATTGATAATTATTTAAAAGACCTCGCGACTGGATTCTTGTCTTGCGACTGATTCCTATTCGTTGCGACTGGTACTGTTCACCAGCAGATGTATTTCATTTCATTATTTCAGCAGTTGCTTTACTTATTTCTAAGTACTGTTCATTCAGCTGGTATTAGTCTTGCGACTGGTACTATTCATCCCTGCTGGTCACTGTTCATTATTCGTTTTCTTCAGTAGATAACGAAAATCTCAGAATTTGATTCTTCCTTCAATTCTAAATTAGTTTAATGAATCTTTCGACTTATCTGACAGATTCAACTAGCTAAATTATTCAGTTTTCATCTTCGCAAGCATTACAAGGAAATCCTTTATAGTTCCAAAACATTATTAGACAAACGAAAACCAGTAGCTCAAATAAAAAGAAAGAAAATAAGAGCAGAACATTGTTTTACAAAATGTTTTAAGTTATGACAATGAAAAGGGTCCCTAATGAAAGGGTGAGTGCGCGGCTGACGAACCGTGTGCCCTTTTAACTAGGAAGGACTATGATTACAGGTCGACGGATCTGTATACCCCTTCAACCATGAGCCATAGCGCTAAGACTGATATCAGGAGTTTGATCAAACGAAATGGACCAAATGTTTAAAGTATTGTCATAATTTTCCCAGAAAATGAAAGAAGAGCACAAGAGTGATTACGATCACAGTTCTTAAGAGATGTTTAAAGAAAATGTTTTCAGAATTGATTCATGCTTATGCTTTCGATTACTACTAGACTTCATAAGTTATGTTACGCTTGTTTATTCTTAAGCGTAATGTTCAGACTCCAGTACATACCAGTTCATGAGCAATTGTATTCTTACTTCTGTTATTCCAGATTTTACCTGCTGGGCCTTTGGCTCACTAGTTTTTGTTGAGTGCAGGTGAATTACAGCAGGAAGATGGAGGGAAATGAACAGAATGGAAGGAATGTGTTTATCGTGGACAAGAGAGTTTTGTTTTCTTATGTTTCAAAGTTCATAGCTTCTTTTTTAGAACACTGGTGTATTGTACTGAATATTCTGGTTTAAGTTGTATCAAAACAAGATTTCAGAATTTGTTATGTTTTCAACCAGACGTTATCACACTACGAGATGCATTATTGGCAGATTGATATAGTTGTTCTCTTCATTTCCGCACCATTGCATAAATTGTTCTAGATTTCTTACCCCTGAATATGAAACATTTCAATATACTCGTTTCAACCCAGATAGTTAGTAGCGATCCGTTCTCCAACGTTTATAACTTTTGATTTCGTTCAATTGAACCCCAAAACTTATGATTATTATGTCAAGAAAATGAGGGTCGTTACACAATCTCTATCCCTCAATAATATGGCAATGAGGAGACACTTTCAATAGAGAGAAAGAAAAACACCAAAAGCTATTCAGCAAACTCCTTTCCTCTCCCTTCTTCCAACTCCGCCGCCGTCGGAATTTGTTCCGACCATCTCGACGAAGAGATTTCATCCACGAAATTTTCATCGGTTTTCTAATGCAAACCCATGAAGGAGTTGAGATTCTGGTCGTGGACCGGATTAGGCGTCGATCCAGCCAATCAACCGTTGAAGTGCCAATTCCCTCGTGGAATTGGTCGGAGCCAGGCGCCTAGACGCCAGCAAGGTAACTTTCTAAACATCCTATGAATGTTTATATTATTGTTTAGGTGTATTGACCGTTCTCGGGCTCAAAATTTTAAATTCTTCCGCTGCGCCCCGGGAGCGGGATCCGGATCCGCCGCTACGCCAATAGACTCCACTCTGATACGTTTTTTTCAATTAAACTTTTCTCTTCTTATGTGAACTGATCTGTTTCGAAGCTTCGATCTGAACTGTATTCTGAACTACACTGCTCTTGTTCATCTGAACTGCTCTGTTCTAAAATGTTCTGCTATGATCTGTTCTACTCTACACTTGTTCTCATCTGAACTGCTCTAAGCTGATCTCATCTACTTATATCTTAACTATTTTTTCCGTGCTGATTCTGTTCTGAACTGCTCTTGATTTGTTCTCATCTGATAATCTATACTGAACTGATCTCATCTGACCTGTTCTGCTTAACTCAGCTGATTATCTCTGCACTTCAACTAATCTGAACCGATTCATATATGTTTCTTTGAACTGATCTACACTGTTCTTCTTCTCAAGATCTCATGTAACGCCCCAAAATCCATAGGACTACATATATGCATCTTGTTTATTTTCATGGGTCAAAATGACAATTTAATTGTTGGCACAAGCTGATTTCATTGATTTCAGAAAATGAGATACGACGCGGCTGGTTTCAGCAGATGACTCCAAGGGTGATACATGAGCAGGTTTTAAATTGATTGAAAATGATTTTAAGGAGGACAAATGATTTCTTTCGAAAAGGGTTTGGTGTTTTACAAATTAAAATGATATGAAGGGAATTTTACCAAATTTTACAACTTGGTCGAGGTGTGTCATGCTTGATGAATGCAGCACCTTGCCACTAATCCCTTCCATATAAATACCTGTTTCAAAGGCAAAGTTTTTTTTCACTTGTATCAGAAAACTCTTTCGTGTTCTTCAAAAATATTTTCAAGAAGCTCGTTGTGTTTGCTCGGGGAGAAGATTTCTGCAGGAATCAACTGCTGTTGCAACGCTCAAATTCAAAGGCAAGTAAAAGCTGATCATTTGCTACACCATTTAAAGCATATATTGATTTTATTCATTTTATGGATCTGCTTGCCTGTATGTTTAAGATATGTTGAATTTCATGTTTGCTTCCAAGTTTTTCCAGAAAGTTATTGATGTTTTAAAATACTGAGGAGTTCGAGTTTGATTAAAGTAAGTTCATGAATGTTCTTCCTTCTGGTGAATGGTAACATTATTTGACTCTATGTAATCGGATGTTGTTGGTCCAATCAGTATAAAGTCTGGTTTGATAGGCAACAGCTGATAGCATAGCTGTCGTTTGATGTTGCAACACCAAGTTCTTATTCAGATTTCGTTTCCTATGTCAGCGATTGGATTTCATATTTAAATTCATCAGTTACATTTCAGCTGTTGCATTTGTTCGTAACCAGCTGTTGCATTTGTTCGTAACCAGCTATTGCATTTGTTCGTAACCAGCTGTTGCATTTGTTCGTAATCAGTTGTTGCATTTGTTCGTAACCAGCTGTTGCATTTGTTCGTAACCAGTTGTTGCGTTAGTTGTATTCAGATGTGGCTTTAGTTTGTATTCAGCTGTTGGTTTGTTCAACACCTGAAAGCCTTTGTTTAAGTTGTGTTGACGTCTGAGTTGACCAAATCAATTCGTTGACAGCTGAGTTGACCAATACTATTTCATAGTTACAGCTGTTCACTATTCAAACAGTATCCCAAGCCACGTCTGTTTCTTACGCTAACGACATCGTTTCATTTAACACATCTGTTTCAATGTTAGCGGATATCCTTACAGCTATTTTACGATAACCGTGAACAGTGAAGATCTGTTTTGTTTCCCAGTACAGTTTCTTCTAGTTGCGACTGTTTCATTTCAGCGATGAGTTTCAGCAGTCGAATTCGATACTCAGTAAAGTTTTAACAATTGGAAGCAAGTTTTAAAGAAAGGAACCCGATGATTTTCAAAGAAGATTTCAAAGAAAAGATGAGAAGTTAAAGGAACAAAAGTTTATTTTAAGGATTTATGGCATATATAACAGACGGTCACCAAGGAGAATGGTGAGTAGTCGTCCAGATGTCGACTGCCCTTGCATATGAGCTATATGCTAAAACTGATATCAAATTCAGTTTGATCAAAGTGCAACACGGACCTAAGGAGAGCTTCTAAGCCATAAATCAAAAGAAAATGATGATGATGAGATCTGGGCTATTATCCCCATCTCCAAGTTTATGAATGAAAGAAAGAAATGTTTACGAATGTTTACGTATTGATGTTCCTTTAACTCAGATATGTATATGTTCAGATGTCTGCCTACATTAAATGAATTTGTTATTATTCAGACTTCACTTGATGAGCCCCTAGGCTCACTAGCTTTTAAAATGGTACAGGTGCGACGGCTGAGGAGCGAACGGGAGGTGAAATCTGACAGCAGCTGGGTGGTGTTGTGTTTATCGACAGCCAGAGTTTTCTGTGTCATGCTGATGTTGTCATTTATTTTAGGCATCTGTATTAGATCAGTTGCAACAGTTGTAAATTCATATAGAATTTCAGATGTTGTAATGCCACAATTGCAATATATAATAGAGATTCTGTTTTTCCACATATTGTTAGTACTTTGGCGTCTGCGTGTGTGTGTCTGTCTCTTTTGTGAAGGTGCGACGGCTGAGGAGCGAACGGGAGGTGAAATCTGACAGCAGCTGGGTGGTGTTGTGTTTATCGACAGCCAGAGTTTTCTGTGTCATAGCTGATGTTGTCATTTATTTTAGGCATCTGTATTAGATCAGTTGCAACAGTTGTAAATTCATATAGAATTTCAGATGTTGTAATGCCACAATTGCAATATATAATAGAGATCTGTTTTCCACATATTGTTAGTACTTGGCGCTGCGTGTGTGTGTCTGTCAGCTTTTGTGTTTGTGTTTCAGTTTCTTTTTAAGTTATAAGGAATACAGCTTATAACAAATTGTCTTTCAGCCCTTCTTTTTATTTTAAAATTTTATTTCACCCCAATTCGTGACCCCGTGGGTTTCGGGTGTCACATCATGGTATCAGAGCAACGTTCCTGAGATAAACACATGCATCGTCAGCTGAATTAGAGTTCATCGACCGTTCCTCTAAGTTGTGAGTTTATTTCCAGAGCATTGTATTTAAAATTTTAGCATGTTCTGATAATTATATGTGGTGGATTACGGGCTATAGATTATAAGATTTCAGGAAGAGGAAGAGGTAGAAGAGGTATTCCCTTAGAGGAAACCAACCCAGACAGTAATGCTAGTATTGCTCAACTCTTGCGGCTGCTGGTAGAACAAACTGGCAGGGGTAACGGGCAATCATCCAGTAGCCGAGGACCTAGTAATGATGATCCTCAAAAAAAGTTTAGAAGGCAAAAACCAAAGGAGTTCAGTGGTACAACTGATCCATTAGTTGCTGAAAGCTGGATCAAATCGATGGAGGTCATTTTCGAGTACCACCAGATGTCTGATTTAGATAGGCCTAGGTGCGCTACTACATGTTGAGAGAGGATGCCATGATTTGGTGGGAATGAGCCAAATTATCAGTGGATTTGACAAATCTCACTTGGGCAGATTTTAAACAGGTGTTCTTTGAACAATACTTCACAGCAGACAAGAGGTCTGAATTGAAAAGGGAATTTTTAACTCTGAAACAAGGGAGCATGACCGTACAGGAGTATGTGCGGGCTTTTGAAAGAGGGTGCGTGCTACTTTGTGCCGCTGATAGGAAATGACCCAGAAGAGAAGCTGAGTCATTTTTTAGAAGGATTGAAGCCTATGTTCAAAATGAATGTTAGGCTATCTGTGCCCAGGGTCTATAGAGAAGCAGTGGATATTGAAAGGTACTGGAAAGATGTTGATGAAGAAAGGCAACAGAAGAGACAAACCTTTCAGCAGAAGGACCAGAGGCCGTTTAAGAAACAAAACAAGAACCAGCAGAGGCCTCAAGAACAGAAACATTTACCAATTCAACCCATCAGTTCTGTTCCTGCTGGCAACAATAGGCCAGTATGTCCTAAGTGTCAGAAGCATCATCCTGGACAATGCAGACTTGGACAAAATGTCTGCTATAAATGTGGGATGCCAAGGCATATTATGAAATATTGTCCAAAGTCGAAGCAACTGGTGACCAACAGAGCCTTTGTAATGACAGCTGAACAAGCCAACCCAGACTCGACAGTAGTCACAGGTGAGATTATGATTGCTGGATTGCCTTCTCTGGCTTTAATAGATTCAGGAGCTACTCACTCATTTATAACTGTTGAGTTTGCTAAGAGATTACCTATCAAGTCTGATCAGATAGCTATAGGATTTTGTGTATCAGTGCCGTCAGGAGAAGAATTGATATCTCACGATGTGTTTCGAAGTTTAGAGCTTAGCCTTCAAGGGCATCAGATTTCTATTGATCTAATTGTTTTGCCAATGCCCGAATTTGATATGATCTTGGGAATAGATTGGCTGACTAAGTATGGAGTAGTAATAGATTTTAGACTTCGGACAGTAGTGGTTAACCCACCCAGAGGAGATTCGTTTAAATTTGAAGCCAAACATGTTTCTAGAATTCCTCGAATAATATCAGCTCTTAAGGCTCAACGATGCTTGAGGAAAGGAGGGGTAGGATTTTTGTCAAGTTTGTCATCCTTAACAGCTATCAGTAAACCCCAACTGACAGATGTAGAAGTAGTGAATGAGTTCCCTGAGGTTTTTCCCGAAGATATTCAAGGATTACCACCAGACAGGGAGTTAGAATTTTCGATTGAGTTAGTTCCAGGAGCTGCTCCAGTGTCTAGACCGCCCTACCGATTAGCTCCATCAGAGATGAAGGAACTGAAGGAACAGATACAAGATCTGTTAGAGAAGGGATTTGTAAGACCGAGTACGTCTCCCTGGGGAGCCCCTGTTTTATTTGTTAAGAAAAAGGATGGAAGTTTGAGGTTGTGTATAGACTACCGGGAGCTGAATAAATTGACTATTAAGACCAAGTATCCACTTCCTAGGATAGAAGATCTGTTTGACCAGCTGAAAGGATCCATAGTCTTTTCTAAGATCGACTTGAGGTCTGGATACCACCAGTTAAAGATTAAGGCATCAGATGTCTATAAGACAGCCTTCAGAACTCGGTATGGTCACTATGAGTTCTTAGTTATGCCTTTTGGACTTACGAATGCTCCATCAGCTTTCATGGATTTAATAGAGTTTTCCAACCATTTTTGGACCAATTCGTAGTAGTATTCATTGACGAAATTTTAATATACTCTAATACCAGATGTGAGCATGTCCAACATTTAAGAACAGTTCTGCAGATTTTGAAAGATAAGCATCTGTTTGCTAAATTTATCAAATGTGACTTCTGGTTGGAGAAAGTGGCGTTCTTAGGCCATATTATATCTAATGATGGAATAGAAGTCGACCCAGCTAAAGTAGAAGCTGTTCGCGACTGGCCAATACCAAAGTCTGTTTCGAAAATAAGAAGTTTCTTGGGTTTAGCCGGATATTATAGGCGATTTATCCAAGGATTCTCCAAGATAGTTGTTACCTTTACTACGTTAACAAGAAAACAGGTGAAGTATAACTGGACAGCTGAATGTCAAAACAGCTTTGACAAGTTGAAACAAGCGCTGATAGAAGCACCTGTGTTAACCATGCCGTCTGATCAAGGAAAATTTGTCATCTACACAGATGCGTCTAAGATGGGATTAGGTGTTGTACTGATGCAGGACCGCAAAGTAATTTCATACGCATCCAGACAACTGAAAGATCACGAGAAGAACTATCCTACACATGATTTGGAACTGGCAGCTGTTGTCTTTGCCCTTAAGATATGGAGGCATTATCTCTATGGGGAGAAGTGTGAAATATTCACTGATCATAAGAGTCTGAAATACTTCTTTACCCAAAAAGAACTGAATATGAGGCAGAGGCGATGGTTGGAGCTGGTTAAACATTATGACTGTACGATCAGCTATCATCCAGGAAAGGCTAATGTGGTAGCTGATGCTCTAAGCAGGAAGTCTGTTGGATTAGCACAGATTATTGTCCAGAGACCGTTGGCAGCTGACATTGAAAAGTTTGAACTGGAACTAGTGCCCAGCGGTAGTAATTCAGTTTTAGCAGATCTCTCGGTAAGATAAAATCTGATAGAACGGATTCGTGAGGGACAACCGAAAGATGAACAACTCCAGAAATGGGTGAAGCAACATAGAGAAAGAGGCAGCAGCCTCCACTTTACAGAAGAAGGAATAGTTAGATATCTAGGAAGGATCTGGGTGCCCCAAGTAGACACTTTGAGATCATATCTCTTGGCAGAAGCCCATACAGCTCCATATTCAGTACACCCCGGAAGTACCAAAATGTATAAGGACCTCCAGAAGCTGTATTGGTGGCCAGGAATGAAGCAGGATGTTGCCAGTTTTGTAGCTGAATGTTTAACGTGTCAGCTGGTGAAGGCTGAACATCAAAGGCCAGCTGGATTGTTGAAACCATTGCCTATTCCAGAATGAAAATGGGACTCTATAGCGATGGATTTTGTAACTGGTTTACCCAGGACTGTTCAAGGATATAACTCCATTTGGGTTATAATAGACAGACTCACTAAGTCTGCTCACTTCTTACCAGTCAAGACAACATATGACGTGGGCAGATATGCAGATTTATATGTTAAGAAAATAGTGAGGCTACATGGTGTTCCGATTTCTATTGTATCGGATAGAGATCCGAAGTTCACATCAGCTTTTTGGAAAATCCTGCATAGAGCTATGGGTACGAAGCTGACCTTTACCACGGCGTTTCACCCCCAGTCAGATGGACACTCTGAAAGGGTGATTCAGATTTTATAAGACTTGCTCAGAGCATGTATTGTGGATTTTTCAGAGAGTTGGGATCTGAATTACCATTAGTAGAGTTCGCCTACAATAACAGTTTCCAAGCTTCAATTCAGATGGCTCCATATGAAGCACTCTATAGTCGAAAATGTAGAACACCACTTCACTGGGATGAAGTTGGTGAAAGAGCTGGTTTAGGACCAGATGTAGAGGAGCAAACAGCAGCAGCTGTTAGGAAAATACGAGAAAGGATGAAGGCTGCTCAAAGCCGACAGAAGAGTTATGCAGATAATAGAAGAAGGGAACTAAATTTTGAAGTATGTGATTATGTATTCCTAAAAGTTTCTCCAATGAAAGGAGTAATGCGTTTTGGGAAGAAAGGGAAATTGAGTCCAAGATATATTGGACCGTATGAGATCCTAGAAAAGATAGGAACGCTAGCATATCGTTTAGCACTGCCACCGCAGCTGTCAGCAGTACATAGTGTTTTCACGTTTCAGCTTTGAGGAAATACATTCCTAACCCTTCGTATGTGCTAAGTCATGAACCAATCCAGTTAGCACCAGATTTAAGTTATGAAGAGAGACCAGAAAGAATTCTCCTTCGAGAAATTAGAAAGCTGAGGAACCGTAGTATTCCTATGGTTAAGATACAATGGTCTAACCAATCTGAGCGAGAAGCAACATGGGAGACAGAGGCTGATATGCTTAATCTTTACCCACATCTGTTTGGTACGTAAATTTCGAGGACGAAATTTCAATAAGGAGGGTAGAGTTGTAACGCCCCAAAAT
>KQ992651.1:44971-58766 GCA_001598015.1 Dorcoceras hygrometricum
GTTCATCGTCTGTCTTCTAAGTTGTGAGTTTATTTTCAGAGCAATGTCTTTAAAATTATTTAGCATGTTCTGATTTATGCATATGGTGGATTATGGGCTATAGAATATAGAATGTCAGGAAGAGGACGAAGAAGAACTAGAAGCAGTATTCCTCTAGAAGAGACAGGGAGTGATAACAATGCTAACATCACTCAATTATTAAGAATGCTGGTAGAACAAAATAACAACAGAGGAAATGGCCACTCTTCCAGCAGCAGGGGACCAAGTAACGATGATCCCCAAGAGAAATTTAGGCGCCAGAAGCCTAAGGAATTTAGTGGGACTACTGATCCACTAGTTGCAGAAAGTTGGATTAAATCCATGGAGGTTATTTTTGAGTACCTCCAACTGTCTGATTTAGATAGGCCAAGGTGCGCTATCTACATGCTAAGGGAAGATGCAATGATTTGGTGGGAAGGAGTCAAGATGTCTGTGGATCTGCTGAATCTCACCTGGGCAGATTTCAAGCGAGTATTTTATGAGCAATACTTCACAGCGGGGAAAAGATCGGAATTGAAGAGGGAATTTTTGACCCTCAAGCAAGGGAGTTCAACCGTACAGGAGTATGTGCGGACGTTTGAAAGAGGGTGCTATTTCGTGCCTCTGATAGGAAGTGACCCAGAAGAGAAATTGAGTCACTTCGTAGAAGGGTTGAAACCAATGTTTAAAATGAATGTGAGGCTGTCAGTGCCAAGAACTTACAGGGAAGCAGTGGATAGAGCCCTGCAAATTGAAAGAGATTAGAAAGACCTCGATGAAGAGAGGCAGCAAAAGAGACAGGCCTTTCAGCAGAAGGATCAAAGGCCATTCAAGAAATAGAGCAAGAACCAGCAGAGGCCTCATGAGCAAAAGCCTTTACAAATTCAACCTATAAGCTCCGTTCCTGCTGGTAATAATAGGTCATTATGTCCTAAGTGTCAAAAGCCTCATTTGGGAAAATGCAGACTTGGACAAAACGTCTGCTACAAGTGTGGGATGCCTGGACATATTTTGAAGAATTGTCCAAAATCTAAGCAACTGGTGACCAGCAGAGCCTATGTGATGACTGCTGATCAAGCTCCTCCAGAGTCTACGGTGGTTACAGGTGAAATTTCGATAGCTGGATTTCCTTCTCTAGCTTTGTTAGATTCAGGAGCTACGCGTTCATTCATTTCTGCTGAATTTGTTAAGAAATTGTCAATCCAGCCGGAGCAAGTAATGATAGGTTATTGTGTGTTGGTACCATCTGGGGAAAAATTGGTATCGCACGAATTGTTTAAAAGTTTAGAGCTTAAACTTCAAGGGCATAAGATTACTGCTGATTTAATTGTGTTGCCAATGCCGGATTGTAGAAGTAGCAAATGAATTCCCTGAAGTTTTTCCAGAAGATATTCAAGGATTGCCACCAGACAGAGAGTTGGAGTTTCCCATTGATCTAATCCCAGGAGCTGCTCCAGTATCTAGAACATCATATCGATTAGCTCCAACAGAGATGAAAGAATTGAAAGAACAGATACAAGACCTGTTGGAGAAAGGATTTATTAGACCCAGTACTTCGCCATGGGGAGCCCCTGTTTTGTTTGTAAAGAAAAAGGATGGGAGTATGAGGTTATGTATTACAGCTCCATATTCAGTACATCCAGGAAGTACGAAAATGTACAAGGACCTCCCGCAGTTGTATTGGTGGCCAGGAATGAAGAGGGATGTTGCTAGATTTGTAGCTGAATGTTTAACGTGTCAGCTGGTGAAGGCTGAACATCAGCGACCAGCAGGATTATTGAAGCCACTGCCGATTCCCGAATGGAAGTGGGAATGTATAACGATGGATTTTGTAACTGGTTTACCAAGAACAGTGCAAGGATATAACTCCATATGGGTTATAATTGATAGGCTCACTAAGTCTGCTCATTTCTTACCAGTTAAAACAACATATGAGGTGAGCAGGTACGCTGAATTATATGTTAAAGAAATAGTGAGGCTACATGGTGTTCCAATTTCCATTGTATCAGACAGAGATCCTAAGTTTACATCAGCCTTTTGGAAAAGTCTACATAAAGCTATGGGTACAAAATTGACGTTCAGCACTGTGTTTCATCCACAAACTGATGGACAATCGGAGAGGGTGATTCAGATTTTAGAAGATTTGCTCAGAGCATGTATTGTAGATTTTTCAGCAGGTTGGGATGCAAGTTTGCCACTGGTAGAGTTTGCCTACAATAACAGTTTCCAAGCTTCGATTCAAATGGCTCCATATGAAGCTTTGTATGGCAGGAAGTGTAGAACACCACTTCAATGGGATGAAGTTGGTGAAAGAGCTGGTTTGGGACCAGATGTTGTGGAGCAAACAACAGCAGCTGTTAGAAGAATAAGAGAAAGAATGAAAACTGCTCAAAGTCGGCAGAAGAGTTATGCAGATAATCGAAGAAGGGAACTGAATTTTGAAACAGGTGATCGAGTATTTTTGAGAATAGCTCCAATGAAAGGAGTTATGCGTTTTGGGAAGAAAGGAAAGTTGAGTCCAAGGTATATTGGACCATTTGAGATTTTAGAGAAGGTAGGAACGCTTGCCTATCGATTAGCGCTGCCTCCACAAATGTCAGCAGTGCACAATGTTTTTCACGTATCAGCTTTGAGGAAGTATATTCCCCATCCTTCGCATGTGCTGAATTATGAGCCAATTCACTTAGCGCCAGATTTAAGCTACGAAGAGCGACCAGAAAGAATTCTCCTCCAAGAAGTTAGAAGATTAAGAAACCGTAGCATTCCTATGGTTAAGATACAATGGTCCAACCAGTCGGAGCGAGAAGCAACGTGGGAAACAGAAGCTGATATGCTAAGTCTTTACCCATATTTATTTGGTACGTAAATTTCGAGGACGAAATTTCAATAAGGAGGGTAGAGTTGTAACGCCCCAAAATCCCTAGGACCATATTTATGCATTTCATAAATCATATGGGCCATTTTGGCAATTTTAAATATTATGTATCTGCTGAATTGTTGATATCAGCAGGTAAGATGCGCTGCGGCTAGTTCCAGCAGGTGACTCCAAGGAGCGATGCACGAGCTGATTTTTAAATCGGTTGGAAACTGTTTTAAGGAGGTGAAATGCTTTCTTTAAGAGAAGGTTTGGTGTTTTACAAATTAAAATGATATGAAGGGAATTTTACTAAATTTTGAAAGTGTGTCATGCTTGATTTCTCAAGTAGCTTGCCACTAATCCCTTTCATATAAAAACTTGTTTTCAAAGTAAGATTTTCATCACTTGTAAAGAAAAGTTTTAAGGTGTTCTTCAAAGAAATTTCAGAAGAGTTCGTGCGTTGCTCAAAGGGAGGATTTCTGCAGGAATTTGCTGTTGTTGCAAAGCTTCAAATAAGGCACGTAAAAGCTGATCTTTTTCTACACCATTTGAAGCATATATTGTGTTTTAATGGATCTGCTTGCCTGTGTGTTATTTAAAGTTCATGTTTGAAATGATCTAGACATGATAAGGAAGGAAAGATGGGTTCGAAAATGATGTTTTGATGTTTATAATGCTTCCAGTATGTTTTTCAGAAAATTTATGAAGTTTTAAAGATACTGAGGATTCGAATTCATTTCAAGAAATGTTATGAAGGTTCTTCTCGAAATAGCTGTAATACTAGAATTTGATAACTGTGTAATTGGTAGTTGCTGGTTGAATCATTGGTATGGTTTGATAGGCAACAGCTGATAACATCGTTGTTGTTTTGATATTACAAATAATGAGTTATGTATCCAGCAGCTGTATCTACTTGTTAAGATTCAGCAGCTGTATGGTTATAGCGTTTACGAATGTTCTTCCTGTAGTCGTAATGTCGAAATTTGATGATTTCGTAATCAGTAGTTGCTAGTTGAATCAGTATAAAGTCTGGTTTACCTAATCGTTACCTTGCTGGAGTCTAGGCGCCTGGCTCCAACCAGAATTCACAGGGAAATATGGCTCTTGAATTGTAGGCGGCGGTAGATCCTCCTAATCAGGTCCACGACCGGAATCAAGATTCCTCCGTCAATCTGCACTATAAGATCTGACGGATTTTACCACGGACGGAATCTCCTCAGCACGACGATCGGAGCAAGTCCGATCATGGGGCGGCGGCGCGTGGCCGGCGTGGGGCGGCGCGGCCGAGGGGAGGAGAAGAGGTGGGGGGCGGCGGCTCTATGCTTGGAGCTAGGGTTGTGTTGTTGTATATTGTATGATTAAAGCCCTAAACCAATTTAACTAAATAAAGATGGTACATGGGCTTGAACCGGCCCAATGGACTTGGGTCATACCCAGGTCCATATGAACATTCGGTTCATTTAAATCACTGCGGTTTCATCATAACTCCGATCGACAATCAGATCGGACCGATCGACTCAGTTTCCAAAACTGAACGTTATGATGTGAAAAACAATTTTTCAGATTACCTAGCCCAATATGACAGTTTTGCCCCTCAACTTTGGGAAATCGAAATTTCACCCCTGTTGACTTTTAGGAAGTCGCACTCCCTAAAATCCTCCTCCTATGCTCAACACATTGAGCTCAGTTTCCGTGCGGGAATCATGAATCCAGTACTTGTGTGACCCTCAATGGTTCAGGGATACAGCTAGAGTAGAGGACGTCTATAATGTAGAGTCTCAATGACGTTTACGAGTAGTGAGGACTAATCAGTACAACCAAGACCTCGGACTTATCCACTCGACAAATGGTAACCACTTGGAAAGTCCGAACGAGGGTAGTTCGATAGATCACCAGGTCACTATCCATCTGCACGCTCAGAACATCACAATGTTCCCTACCAATGAAACATGGTACTTTGCATTGCAGATGCTAGTCTCAAGCTCGGGCGGCCTTATCCTCATTTTGACGGCCCAATCAACTAGGAACGTGTTTAGAATACACAGTGACTATTAGATGTGTTTCATGATAGCCATCATATCCACTATCACATCTAACATACACTATGGTGCATTCTAGGTCTTTATCCAACACAATTGTTAACATCATATAATATAATGAAAATAAAGAATGCCATAAAGAAATGCGAGTAACATATATAAAGATTGTCATATACAAGAGTCAATAAAACCCACACGCCACAAGTTGGCTAGTTGGGCATCTACTCTAACAGGTGTGTCATGCTTGATGAATGCAGCACCTTGCCACTAATCCCTTCCATATAAATACATGTTTCAAAGGCAAAAGTTTTTTTCACTTGTATCAGAAAACTCTTTCGTGTTCTTCAAAAATATTTTCAAGAAGCTCGTTGTGTTTGCTCGGGGAGAAGATTTATGCATGAATCAACTGCTGTTGCAACGCTCAAATTCAAAGGCAAGTAAAAGCTGATCCTTTGCTACACCATTTAAAGCATATATTGATTTTATTCATTTTATGGATCTGCTTGCCTGTATGTTTAAGATATGTTGAAGTTCATGTTTAAAATGATTTACGCATGTTCAAGGAAAGAAAGATTGGGTTCAAAATGATGTTTATTGCTTCCAAGTTTTTCCAGAAAGTTATTGATGTTTTAAAATACTGAGGAGTTCGAGTTTGATTAAAGTAAGTTCATGAATGTTCTTCCTTCTGGTGAATGGTAACATTTGAATTTGACGCTATGTAATCGGATGTTGTTGGTCGAATCAGTATAAAGTCTGGTTTGATAGGCAACAGCTGATAGCGTAGCTGTCGTTTGATGTTGCAACACCAAGTTCTTATTCAGATTTCGTTTCCTATGTCAGCGATTGAATTTCATATTTAAATTCAGCAGTTACATTTCAGCTGTTGCATTTGTTCGTAACCAGCTGTTGCATTTGTTCGTAATCAGTTGTTGCATTTGTTCGTAACCAGCTGTTGCGTTAGTTGTATTCAGATGTGGCTTTAGTTTGTATTCAGCTGTTGGTTTGTTCAACACCTGAAAGCCTTTGTTTAAGTTGTGTTGACGTCTGAGTTGACCAAATCAATTCGTTGACAGCTGAGTTGACCAATCATATTTCATAGTTACAGCTGTTCACTATTCAAACAGTATCCCAAGCCACGTCTGTTTCTTACGCTAACGACATCGTTTCATTTAACACATCTGTTTCAATGTTAGCGGATATCCTTACAGCTATTTTACGATAACCGTGAACAGTGAAGATCTGTTTTGTTTCCCAGTACAGTTTCTTCTATTTGCGACTGTTTCATTTCAGCGATGAGTTTCAGCAGTCGAATTCGATACTCAGTAAAGTTTTAACAATGGAAAGCAAGTTTTAAAGAAAGGAACCCGATGATTTTCAAAGAAGATTTCAAAGAAAAGATGAGAAGTTAAAGGAACAAAAGTTTATTTTAAGGATTTATGGCATAGATAACAGACGGTCACCAAGGAGAAGGGTGAGTAGTCGTCCAGATGTCGGCTGCCCTTGCATATGAGCTATATGCTAAAACTGATATCAGAAGTCATTTTGATCAAAGTGCAACACGGACCTAAGGAGAGCTTCTAAGCCATAAATCAAAAGAAAATGATGATGATGAGATCTGGGCTATTATCCCCATCTCCAAGTTTATGAGTGAAAGAAAGAAATGTTTACGAATGTTTACGAAAGAATGTTTACGTATTGATGTTCCTTTAACTCAGATATGTATATGTTCAGATGTCTGCCTACATTAAATGAATTTGTTATTATTCAGACTTTACTTGCTGAGCCCCTAGGCTCACTAGCTTTTAAAATGGTGCAGGTGCGACGGCTGAGGAGCGAACGGGAGGTGAAATCTGACAACAGCTGGGTGGTGTTGTGTTTATCGACAGCCAGCGTTTTCTGTGTCATAGCTGATGTTGTCATTTATTTTAGGCATCTGTATTAGATCAGTTGCAACAGTTGTAAATTCATATAGAATTTCAGATGTTGTAATGCCACAATTGCAATATATAATAGAGATCTGTTTTCCACATATTGTTAGTACTTGGCGCCGCGTGTGTGTGTCTGTCAGCTTTTGTGTTTGTGTTTCAGTTTCTTTTTAAGTTATAAGGAATACAGCTTATAACAAATTGTCTTTCAGCCCTTCTTTTTATTTTAAAATTTTATTTCACCCCAATTCATGACCCCGTGGGTTTCGGGTGTCACATCTCAACTCTTCTTATACCATACAGTTATTCTGTAGAGACCCGAACCAAAAATCTTAAATAATTAAACTGGAAAGGTGCATATAAAGATAAAAATTCGTTCTGGGCTGATTTGCAACCTCTTAAATTTTTCAGTTCAACATAAAATAGGCTATAACTTTATTCAAAGAATTTCTTAACTGCGGAACTTTAAATATATAAGATTAAAGATGTGAAACCTGTTAGAGTAGATGCCCAACTAGCCAACTTGTGGCGTGTGGGTTTATAGACTCTTGTATATGACAGTCTTTATATATGATATTCGCATTTGTTTACGGCATTATTTATCTTCATTATGTTTATATAATGTTAACAATTGTGTTGGATAAAGACCTAGAATGCACCATAGTGTATGTTAGATGTGATAGTGGGTATGACGGCTATCATGAAATACATCTAATAGTCACTATGTATTCTGAATTAGTTCCTAGTCGATTGGGCCGTCAAAATGAGGATAAGGCCGCCCGAGATTGAGACTAGCATCTGCGATGCGAAGTACCATGTTTCATTGGTAGGGAACATTGTGATGTTCTGAGCATGCAGATGGTGTATAAATCTCTGGCCAGAGTACTAGAAGTGTTTTAGGTAAATGGGTTTACCTAGTTACACTCGCGATGTCACTATTCGATCTCCAAGATGTATGCATAGCTATCGGATCTCTAGCGACTCTCGAATTACCAATGGTCGTTGATCTGATCGGGATATATGGATTGAAAGGACCGTACTGTACGCTAACCACGACCAACTGGTTCTTGCAGGCACTATCAGTGATACCTAGGGCATCATGGCGCGATGTTGCTAGGCGCTTTACCATGATCCGTTGGGCAAGTCCGTAATTGTGATTTCGGAGCCGCAATGGTTGTGGGCCCACGGCTAGCTGTATCCCTGAACCATTGAGGGTCACACAAGTACTGGATTCAAGATTCTCGCACGGAAACTGAGCTCAATGTGTTGAGCATATGAGGATAATTTTAGGGAGTACGACTTCCTAAAAGTCAACAGGGGTCAAATTGCGATTTCCCGCTGTTGAGGGGCAAAACTGTCATTTTGGAATAAGTAATCTGAAAAATTGTTTTCGCATCATAATATTCAGTTTTGGAAACTGAGTCGATCGGTCCGATCTGATCGTCGATCGGAATTATGATGAAACCACGGTGATGCTGATGAACCGAATGTTCATACGTTGGACTGGGCCCGCCCCAGGTCCAATGGGCCGGTTCAAGCCCATCACACCTATACATAGTCTTGAACCTAGGGTTGCACAAGACGTAATCTACCGCCGCCTACCGTGAAGTGCCGGTTTCCTCGTGAAACTGGTCGGAGCCAGGCGCCTAGACGCCAGCAAGGTAACAATCAAAGAACACCCTATGAATGGTTTGTTGATTTGTTTTATTGTATTGAACGTTTCCCGGCGCTAATTTAAACTTCCGCTGCGCCGCCGGGAGACGGGATCCGGATCCGCCACGGTTCCCCAACAAAACCAATCAGATTACATGGAATACTTGGAAAGTAATCTGAAATCTACAAAATATTATATCATAGTTTCTGTACAACAAAAAGGGTGAGAACTAGAACCAGTGCGGAAGATAATTTCCACGATAAACACCCCAATCCGGTCCAGCTCGCACCATCCAACTTTGTTTATATCACATCACCTGCACTCAAGAAAGTGAGCCTAGAAGCTCAACAAGTAAATCTGGAATAACAAAGGCGGGCAATACAAGCATAACAATGTTTGATACTAAGTCTGAAAATTCATAAACTGCAATAACTTGAAAGTTGATAAGCTGAATACTGTAATTTGGTACCGAGAACTAGGAAAGCATAACTGTACATGTTTAAAAAATACTTTAAAACATTTGTTGGTTCTCTTAAAGAAAGTAATTGGAACTTTTTTTTAAACTGTTCTTGTAAACAACTCTTTGTTCTGTTTTCATTTTCTATTGAATTGTGGCGCAGAAGCTCTACTTAGGTCAAGGTCGTTTGATCAAATTATCAAGGGGAATAAATCCCATCTATTCTGTGAAGGGATTATAGTCTTTCAACCATAATTCTTGGTCCATTTCATGGTGAAGGGGCACACTGGTTTGTCAGCCAGTGTCCTCACCCTTCCCATGTGACTGTCTGTTATCTTTGCCATAAACTCAATTTAAACTTTGTAAAAACTGCTTTTCTTGATCTGAATTAGATTTCTTTATTCTATGGATTGCTATTTTAAAATTCTGTTGAAATTTGTGAGATCTGAATCGCTAATTATTTGTTTGGAATTTAATCGGGCATTGGATTAGACTTGAAGAAGAGCTAGTTGGTTTGTGAGTGAAATAGCTCCGATCTGGTTCGTAGAACGGTCAAATCTGGTTAGTTGAGCTCTCAAGAATCGTGTTACGAGTTATTCTGGGAGTGCGAAGTTGGATATGTTGAGTTATAGTGGAGCGACGTCGTACTGAGAGAAACCATATTTGAGGGTGAAATCTGGTAGTACTGGGCAGATCGGTACGGTTCGTGAGTATCGACCGAGGCAAGATCTGAATGAGTGTGAGCTGGTCGTTCGTATCTAGGTCACGATGCGACGCCGTTTAGCGATACACGTTTATGAACTAGCTGGATTGTTGTGCGATGTCGTTTAGAGGAACCAGCTGAGATGTGATATCTGGACGTGTGAGAGCTGGTTGGTTACGGGAGCTCGATTATGATACGACGCCGTTTTGAGAAACCAAATCTGGGTGCGAGCTGATCGCTCTGAGCGTACTCATGTGCGACGTCGTTTGGTAGTAGCACGCTGGTATAGCGTATAGTCCAGATCTGGAGTAGTACTCAGATCTGAGTTGGTACCAGCTATGAGCCATGTGTTGTCGGTGGCTATTGTTCACCAGATTTTTGGAGATTTAAGTTGTATATATATAGAGGACTTTGACTACGTTTACGTCGGTAGTTCCCAACACTTAGAAAATATATCTTCTCTCGATATCGTACCCTCTACTATAGCGAAATCCTTACTGTTCATCGTATCATATTTCTTATGTTTGTCGGTGGTGGAAAATTTCGATTGGAGCAAGGCTAGTGGCGATGGATCGCTAAGACGCTTCTTTTTATACCACTTTCGAAGGCTTTGGAAAGCCAGAAGAGTGAACGCGAAGAACCTGCGGTGCGTCGTTGTTCGTATACTGGCATATTGGTTCTTCTGTTCAGGTAGTGCTTTGAGTAAGTACTAAATTCTATCTTGTGCTTTGTTTAGAGCTAGTTATCGTGTTAGAAAGGTAGGATAGAGTTGGGTTGAGCTGGTGGCTCCCAGTTCGTGTTTCTGTGCGGAATGTCCCTGAGCTGGTTGTTGTTGTTTGGCCAAACAGTTGACAGATCTGAGTTACTCGGGACTCTTGTTGTGGTAATTGTTGCACAAAAACTGAAGGTACGGATTTGAGCTAGTATTACAGCTTTGGTATAAGCATGGATATATATGTATGCTTGCTGGTGTGCTGTGCAGTGTATGCTGACTTTCTGTTATTTCTTGTGTTGTTCGGTGCTGATTATTGTAAGATGTTGTAATTGCATACACGCATTTTCCATTATTGAGCTCATATCTGTTAGCCGTTTGTTGTTGTGCTCACCCGTTGGTGTGCTGTGCAGTGTATGCTGACTTTCTGTTATTTCTTGTGTTGTTCGGTGCTGATTATTGTAAGATGTTGTAATTGCATACACGCATTTTCCATTATTGAGCTCATATCTGTTAGCCGTTTGTTGTTGTGCTCACCCGTGTGTACCAGGATGCTGTTATTGAGGACGAGCGGAAATACCGCGCTCCTCATCTCCCTGCTGGGTAGTTGTTAGCCGCTATGAGACGAGTGGGTAGCTACCACGCTCTCATGAGCTTTGGCAATAGCAGGTTGAGTAATCTGATTTATGCTCTGGTACAGTGTGTTGATACGAGTGGATAGCTACCACGCTCTCACATGCTTCGTGGCCACTACCTTCCGTTCGATCTGTTGACAGCTGCTGAGCTGGTCCTTGAGCTCCTTTGGCTTCCTGATTCGTTTGTATCCTGTTTCCTTGCATCCTACTATTCTCATGCATAGCACGTGCATTTATATCTGTTGTTATCTATTAGCTGTTTGTATTGCTCTCCGTACTTGGGTTTGACCCCATGTCCCTCTGGGGCTGGTTTTTTTGGTTGTCTGTGTGTTGTTCAGGTTACCAAGGTTTCTCAGCTGGTCGTGGAGATGACTTAGCTGGTGGCGCACAGAGAGGTGGATAGAGTGTCCCATTTATCTATATTTTATAATTATGTATTAGAGTCGTCACCGGGGAATGTCCCGTAGTGATGTTCTATTGCTGATTTGAGATTGTATTGTTTTGGGGATGCTCGATGCTTGTACAGTTATTCTCTTGTTGATTGGTTCTTCGGTTGTTGTAAAACTAATATTTTGAGTATAAATGTATTTTTAAATTATGTTTTCTAAGTCAGGCCAAAGCGAAATTTTAGCCACTTTTAAATGCTTCCGCGGTTGTTTATTGCGTGATTTATCCCTGTTGTGTGCATCGGGCCTGACATGATTGAAGACTGTTGGGAGTTCATTGGAATACAATTGAAAGTGAACACTGAAACCAGCTTGGGCTATATAAATGAATAAAGAGTAGCAGAGCTCTGAGCTGGTGAAATATTTCTCACATTTGGATATAACTAGAAATCGATTGAAGTTATTCCTTCGAATCAAAACTGAAGAAACGAAGAATCAAACTTATAATTTCTATACAATTCCAGAATGGACCTGAGCTGGATCAGCTCGGATATACTCAGCACGCAACGTACTGGTTTAGAATATAGAATCAACTCTAAGCTGGATGGTCAAATAAATTCAACTCAGACCAGACAATCAGATTGCGAGTGCTAAACATGAAACTAGATCACAATTGGAATGTAAATGAAATCGGATTGCAAGCAAGCTGGACAACCAGATTGTGACTTAAAAACCAGCTCGGGCAAAAAAAATGAGCAGGTTGCGAACTTAGTTCATTAACAACTACCGCTTGGAGATTTCCTTAGTCTAAAGGAATCGAAAATATCTAAAGAAAATTCTGAAAAACAAGAATAGATAACCTACTTGTAAGCTACTGACAAAAATCACGTAAGCTACTTGTAAGCTACTTGAATAAACTCCCAGAAACCTCAAGAAGAAACTGAACGAACATCATCAACAGTTTTCTAACCAATTTTTCTGAATCAAAACATCAAATAAAGCATCTTAAACTCTTCTGTTGTTTGAAGAAATTTAAAGAAAACGCTTTTCAAACCATAACTCATACAAACATGCATAGAGAAACAATATATGCTTTCTTAAGTACAGCAAGAAACAGAGTTTACTTGCCTTAACAATCGAAAACAATTACAGAGAATTATCTGGCTAGAATCAGCACACCAACATGATCTATTCCTTTGAAAAGCTTTTAAAACTTTGGTTGATTTCTGGTTCACAGAGAGCCCGCTTCTATAGTTTTCTTTTTCGTGAAATGTTTATGAATGAAGATGCATGAGGTGCTTAGAAGTATTTATATGCGAGATTTCAATGTAAATCATGAATGAAAACACGCTTCCTATAAAGTGCTACTCTGTTTTTAAACAATTAAAATATAAACAGAACCAATTTGATTAAAAGATGGAACAAACCGGTTTGCGTGAACCTTCTAGACGACCCTCAAACCGTGCCTCTAATATGGTAAACCCAGCTTGGACAAAAAGCTGATTACTAAAAGAATTACAAATATATCCCTCACACTTTAAACTTTCTATTTGCGGATTATGAATTTCTGGGCAGTTACAACTGTACCCTCCTTATAAAAATTTCGTCCCCCAAATTTACTTACTTAAACAGATCTGGGTATCTACTTTGCATATCTGCCTCAGCTTCCCAGGTTGCTTCCCTTTCTGAGTGGTTGCCAACTGGATCTTGATCATAGGAATATTTCTATTTCTTAGCCTTCGGTTTTCTCTCAGAAGAATCTTTACTTGTGCTTCTTCATAAGTCAGATCAGGTGCAAGCTGTATCGGCTCGTACCTTAGCACATGAGAAGGATTCGAAATATATTTCGTGAGTGCTGATATATGGAACACATTGTGAACTGCTGATAATTGGGGTGGCAATGCTAAGAGATAAGCTATTGTCCCTATCCTTTCTAAAATCTCAAATGGACCAATATATAAGGATATATCTGGGACTTAGCTTACCTTTTCTTGCAAACCTCATTACACCCTTCATGGGTGCTACTTCAGAAACACATGATCACCTACTTCGTAATTCAGCTCGCGGCGATGGCTATCAGCATAGCTCTTTTGTCTAATTTGTGTCGTCTTCATACGATCATGTATTCTCTTGATGGCTTCTGCAGTCTGTTCTACAATATCAGATCCTATCTCAGTCCTTTCACCTAAATCATCCCAATGTATCGATGATCTACATTTCCTTCCATAAAGAGCTTCGTATGGGGCCATTTCTATTGAAGTATGGTAACTGTTATTGTACGTGAACTCTACTAAGGGCAATTTAACATCTCAAATTTCTGCAAAATCAAGGGTATATGCATGAAGTAAATCCTCCAGTGTTTGAATTACTCTTTCAGATTTTCCATTAGTTTGAGGATGGAAAACAGTA
>KQ992655.1:1467-18391 GCA_001598015.1 Dorcoceras hygrometricum
AATTCTCCTTTTCTGCGTCCTAGTGAGCGCCTTGGGAAATTTCTTGTGTTGGGCCAATCTCCACCTGTTATCAACTTCATTACTGGGAGGGAGAACAAACCTGGGTTTGTGGTAAAGTTCTGCCATCTTTGTCCCCTGAGGCTCTTCTTTTTGCTTCCTCTCCTTTATGTGATTACGTTCTTCATTGGTGTTCTTTATTGATAATCTGGGATAATAGCCATCCCTTTTCTGGAACTCTCTTGGTATTCGCCGGCCTGAACCATTAGACAGATGATACTCTTTCCTTTCCCTGTGAGAATATTGGTTCTTCGGCCGATTGGCCGTAGATCCACCTATATTCCTTGGGGGGGTTTTTTGGCATTGGCTTTATTGTAAATCTGTCACTGCTTGTGTAAGTTTCGAACATTTGTCCCTTTTGAATCCAGCAGGTTTTGAATTTCATTCCCCTTCCTGCCCTTTTTTCATTCAAGATTGCCCTCAAATCTGGGGCGTTCATGTTAATGGATGCTACTGGTGGGAATGGATCCTCATCTATTGCCATAGAATCCTGTTTTTCTGGAAATTTCAGCATCCCTTTGTTAATCCGTTCCTGTAGAACATTTTTGAAGGCCCAACAAGACTTAGTAGTATGATTATATGAATTGTGATACTTACAGTAGTCTCGCCCCTTGGTCTCTTCCTTGGAAGGTGCTTTGTGGTCGGGAGGGAAGGTGATGAACTTCTCTTTTACAAGATAATCAAAGATCTCATCAGATTTTGAAACATCAAAGGTATACTGCATATCTTTGGCGGGCAGTGTACTGTTTTTCTTTAGTTGCTCCCCAGCCTTCTTCTTAAGCAAAGGATAAGTGTATGAGCCATTGGTGCGAAGTTCCGCCAACGCTACTTCTTCTATTTCTTGGTAGTATGATCCCACTGTCGTTTTTCTTTTGTAAGCTTCCTCTTTCAGAAATTCCTCATACTCTGCCACTTTGGAACACAATTCGAAGAAATCCCTGAACTCCATCCCCTGGAATTTCTTCCTCAATTCGAAATCTAAACCTTTCTGCGCCATTTTCACAAATTCTATTTCTGGCAGAAAAACTTTGCACCTGTTTTTCATCTTTTTAAACCTGTCTACAAATGTATCCACCGACTCACCCTTCTTTTGAGTAATTCTAGATAAATCAGCAATGCATACCTCAGGTTCCGTATGATAGAACTGTGTGTGAAACTATCGTTCCATTTCCTGCCATGTGAAAACAGAATTCCTTGGCAACAACGTATACCAGGTAAATGCAGTACCTGTGAGCGTGTTAGGGAACAATCTGAGCTTCAGGTTTGCAAAATTCTCCAGATTTGCCAGCATCCCGCATTTGATGGTGAACCTGGCAATGTGCTCTACTGTGGATTGCCCGTCTTCTCCGGAAAACAGGTTGAAGTCTGGAACTTTATACCCTCTAGGATAAGGGTTGTTGTGGTCGATTATCTCAGGGTATGGTTTGTGGAATTCGGGACGACCAATTACCCTTAAAGCTGGTCCATATAGTTCGCTCTTGAACTCCCCACACCTTGCTCTACTCCTTTTTGTTGGAAACTCCCCTGACTTGAGGATTGAGTAGTCTGGCTTACTACTGCTTTCACGTATGCCAGAATTCCTTCAGCCATCATTTTGGAAGCTTCCTCCATATCCACGATATTTTTCTCCAGAATCTCATCTCGTGGTTCGGCAGTTTCTTTGGTTATTGTATGGCCATATGAGGATGGCCTTCAACGATCAACCATATTCTGGACAGACACTTCTTGTAGTTCTTCATCTGCTGGGAGTTCTTCCAACTCTGGCATATTGTCGACCTCTTTGTTTTTGTCAGTCTGATCTCTTCTTTTAGGCGGCATATCGGGGTCCCACCGGGCGTGCCAAATTTTGTTTGTGTAATTTTACGAATTCTGGGCGTGCCAGGCGCTCGTGCGTCAATTCGTGTAAAAAGTGTAAAATCTAACTTCTAAAATCAAAACGAAAATAGGAACTAAATTTGACCGTTAGTTCTAATATCTTAAACGATATAACACCGAAAAGCAAAAGGAATTAAACTGAAATCCATATGAATAAATCCCAACTAAGATTTGTATTTTCAACAAACGTAGAAGATTTACAATATTTCAGAAACTAATAAAAACTGAAGATTGAAATTTGTGCTAGAATATGGAAAAAATCCTAATTGAAATTGAAGAAAAGTTGATTGCTGAATTTTGCAGTAAGTTGCAGAGCTTTTTTGCTGAGATTTGTTGATCCTTGATTTACTGTCCAGCGTCCCCTTTTATCTCCCCCTTGGGGAGTTTTTCCCATGTTCCCACGTTCTGGGCCATGTCTCATGTCTTCTAACTGATTTGGCGCTCAACTCTTATCTTCTGTGGACCGGACCTGATTACCAATGAGTTGGGCTTTTGCTGATTGGGCCTTTCATTATTATCTAAAATGGGCCGATAATTGTTTAGCACTAACATATATATATATCGTAAAAAAATAGGAATCGTCATCCTTTCAAGCTGAGACCTTTCCACCGCTCCTTACTTTGTTGGACTAATTTACGTAACGACTGCGAATTCTGTCGAAATGTTGACATACATCATTCTTATTATATTATCACCACATTCAAAACACACCACGTATCTTAATTTTGAAATCCTGATATATGTGTCTTTTTCATTTCGTTTTACTTAGAATAGACCTCGTGAGACAAGAAAAATTAGATCATCCACGATATAAATTATCACAAAAATAACCATAATGTCCTACATATCCCATTGAACCAAGATTTATTTTTCCAACATACTTGTCAATAGAAACATCATATATTCTGTAATTAGTTTGGAACTCGTAAGCAATATTTACCTATAGGATAAGTCCTTATAATCAGTTTCGGTCTCCCTCTCATCTAGTGTCTGATTTGTTTTTCATATTCTTCTTTACGTAGAAGTTTGACATGTTGCACTTTGTCTACGCAATCTCTTGCCACCGACTAAAATTCCCCACACTTTCATTATCCTCGAACATCAGATGCCCCAATTTCCACTTGATTCATCCCTGGACTACACCAGGGGTGAAACTAGGCCCGTGTAGCAGTGTGGGCTGGAGATTGGGCTGGCTTCAGGGAAGATATGGGGCATTTCACATGGGCCATGTTTCTTTACAAATTTTTCACATATATAAATAATAAAATTGGAGAAATCAGCCTGGGCTAAAGCCCAGGCCTGCCCACACATAATTCGCCCCTGGTCTACACCATAAAATGAGGCCAGCATTGAGACCAATTGTATTCCCTTTTTTAGCTCATTATTTAAAAATTTCAAAGTTAAGATATGCTTGACTTATGAAAGTTATGAGATGAGTGACCCCTATCATATTAGCGATAAAAAGAAAAATGTTGGTAAGTGAGATAACAATCAAATTTTTGGGGTGGTATAAAAAATTCTATAAGATCATCTTAATTGGTCAATCTTGTGAGTATCTCCAATTGAAATCGGTTCATAAAAAAAAGTAATTTTTATATCAAATATTTTCGGCATAATTGACCAGGTCATCTCAGGTGTATATGCTGAAATTCATAAATTCAATATTTGCTACAACTGTAGAATGTTTAAACATTCAAGGTCAACAGTTGACAGAAAAGAACAGTAATCGAATGTAGTACGTAACTATCTCCATGAACTACGTGATTTCGAAATGTTGAGAATCTTTCCTTCTACAAGATCTCTACAATTAAAATGTACACTAATATTAACAGTAATAATTAACAAGCTAGGATAGCCGTTCTTTAATGACTAACAACCATGAAGAAGTTTCACACTTTACAATTTAAATAGTTTATTTGATATAGATGTGAAAAGAATTATGTTATTCTAATGATAGTACTATCTAAATTGTTATATATATAACTTCTCACTCAAAAAATCAGCTCGTTAGTATTTGTTATTTATTGATCATTGCTGATTTCATTCTACAACATGATGTTCACTCTCACATGATAGGTGGACTCCACAAAAAGATTTTGTGGATCCACTTACTATATGAGAGGGGCCATTATCCGGTTAGCATCGAATTACATGGTCATTACCAAGTTTTTGTTTTATATTTATTTAATATTTACAACTTACATGATATGATATACAATTTGCAGATCGCTTGAAGAGTTGAATGCAAACTTCAACAAGTTGAGCCAACTGCCAGACACCATCGGATTCGAGCTACTAAACCTTAAAAAACTTTCCGTCAACTCAAACAAGCTCATATTCCTCCCTCACTCTACATCCCATTTAACTAACCTTCGAGTCCTCGACGCACGCCTCAACTGTCTCCGCTCGCTCCCACAAGACCTCGAAAACCTGATAAATCTACAAATCCTCAACGTTAGCCAAAACTTTCAATACTTGTCAGATATTCCATACTCCATAGGCCTTCTATTGTCCTTAATCGAATTAGACGTTAGCTACAACAAGATAACGGCCTTACCCGATTCCATTGGCTGTCTAAAGAAGCTCCAGAAACTAAGTGTTGAAGGTAACCCTTTGGTGTCACCCCCTATAGAGGTCTTCGAGCAAGGGCTACACGTTGTGAAGCAGTATTTATGCGATAAGATTAACGGGTCGGGCAAAACTTCTCCGAAGAAACACGGGTGGTTTAGAAAGTTGGGAAAGTGTACTACTTTCAGTGGTGTCAATGTAGGGGTTGTGGATAGACAAGGGTACATCATGCCTAATTACAGGACCATTGATGGGCTCGCTTCGCCAAGATATATGGGGATGTTTTCTCCAAGACGACTCTTCTCGCCTAAGTCATATTTTTCAAGATGAATTTGTTACCTTAGTGTGTGTGTTATAATTTACAAGCTTCGTAGGTTTCAAAGATAATTGTTTATTTCTATGTTCATACGTAAAATAGTTGCTCATGTACAGTGTGAGACTACATATATGAAAGACTTCCAGTGCATGTTAGAACCAAATATTTGTGAGTATGGAATTTATGAAACGAGACTTTCAGTGCATGTTAGAACCAAATATTTGTGAGTATGGAATATACGAAACGAGACTTGTAACCTCGAGGAGATATTGATTATTATATAGCATAAATTAACCACCTAGGAAGTGCGAAATTTTATAGAATATATACCTTTCTATTTGGGCATGAGATAAGTGGTACTTCTAAATTGGTAGAAGGCCTTTTTCATATACATACACCATTATTATGATTATCTAATCAATGTCACATCCATATCAAATTAATATTTCTTACATATATAACATATATATACTATAATGCCCAGTACCTCGTTTAGATCCGGAAACGGAACAAACTATTTGATCCGGAACATGTATGTCACGCAGAAGAGTTATTTTATTCGGATAAGTCATTTATAACCCAGAACAGTTATTTTATCCAGATAAGTCATGTAACTTGGAAGAGTATTTATCCGGGGAAGTCCTTTTTACCCGAAGGGTATTTATCCAGATAAGTTTTTTAACCTAGAAAATTTTTTTTTTTATTAGGAGACACCATTTATGGAAAAGCTATTTTTATCTAGAGAAGTCACTTATTCGAAACAAAAAGTTTATCCGGTAGTTTTTTATTATTTGGAAGTGATTTTGTTCAACAAAGACTACTTCTCAGGAACAAGTATTCATCTGACATATATGTTTATCCAGATGTTCTATCCAGAAGATCGAGTTTACCGGTAGATATACTTTGTTAGCTTGAACTTGCCCATTGTAATCCAGAGAGTGTTCTTTCAGGATCTTATCTTAAGTAGTGTTTTAAGGTGGTCATTAGATGTTCATGCTTGGTACAAGTATAGGTGTCATGACAATATGAACATTGAGTGTTGATTATATCACGCAAAAGAGTTATTTTATACGGATAAGTCATTTATAACCCAGAAGAGTAATTTTATCCAGATAAGTCATTTAACTTGGAAGAGTATTTATTCGAGGAAGGAATTTTTACCCGAAGGGTATTTATTCGATAAGTCCTTTAACCTAGAAAGTTTTTTTTTTTATCAAGAGACACCTTTTTGAAATCGAAAAAGCTATTTTTATCTAGAGAATTCATTTATTCAAAACAACGAGTTTATCCGGAAGTTCTTTATTATTTGGAAGATTGATTTTGTTCAACAAAATCGCAGGAACAACTATTCTTCCGACATATATGTTTATCCAAATATTCTACCCAGAAGATTGAGTTTACCGGTAGATATATTTTGTAAGCTTGAACTTGTCCATGGTAATCCAGAGAGTGTTCTTTCAGGATCTTATCTTAAGTAGTGTTTTAAGGCAGTCATTATATGTTCATGCTTGGTATAAGTACAGGTGTCAAGATAATATGAACATTGAGTGTAAATTATATAAGTTTTAGCAAGGAAGCTATATAGTTACTCCACGTGGATCTAATACGTCTTTAAATAGGTCTCGTCAGGACGTTGACCCCCGATTTCCATCTGGTCCTCCTTATGTGACGTTTTCGGACTAGACTGTAACGCCCAATCCGAGTTAACCTCATTGACCAACTAATTTATTTTCAAAGGGCAAAACTAAAATTTTAATTGTTGCTATTTTAACAAGAGAAATTCTTTTTCTTTGAGATTCAGTACTTGACTGATGGTTCGAAAGGATATTTTTGGAGTGACATACCCGAGTACGGCAAAATTTGTTCTTTATCTATTTTGAAGGAAAAATCCTATTTCAAATTCGGTCTGGCTAACTTAACTAAGGAAAATTGAAAATTTTTGGGAGGTAAATATTTTAATTCTTGCACGTTTAGATTTGCAGTAGCACTTTTAATCTCAAAATCTTTTGTTGTAACACTTTTTAAAATCTAGTTCTATTTTCAATAGAATAGCACCCTCCCCGTACCCATCACATAAAATACAAAGAAGAATACATTAGAGAGGCGGATAGGGTTTAGGAAGCGAGGGGCCGATGTTTTTAAATTTTTGGACTGATTCGGATCGTGCTAGGGGTGCATATCTTATGAAATATTGCCTCTCAAGTCATATAATGCAAGTCCTTTTCCATTTTTTACTGCATCTTTGAATTCATAATATGTTGTGAACTATCCGAATGCATGTCGGTTTTTCAAATCTTATAAAGTATGGATGTTTAACATGTATCGGGAGGCCGTTGTTCTGTGTGCTAGTCCATTGTATGCATGGGTGTTCTGTATGTCGTGTCAAGCCGATCTAGGAGTCTGAGTGAGTTTTTGAGCACTGCATGCTAGGAGTGCAAATCGGAGTAAAGTGTTCTAATAAAAATCTACTGGGAAGCACCATGACAATATGTTCTGTTCTGATCTGATAAGCCGTGCTAGTCGGACATAGACTCCGTTCCGATCTGATAAGCCGCACTAGTTGGGTTTGGACTCTTTTACAACCTTATAAGCTGCTCTAGTCAGGTTGGACTCTGTTTTGATCTAGATAGGTCGTGCTTGGCTAATTGGAACTCCATTATTGGATGGAAGCCCGTTTTGAGCTAAAGGAACTACTTTGAGTTGATCCGACCCATTATGTTTTGTTCTGAGTCTCTTTACGCAGTTCTGATCTGAATTGACTGCTATGAGTTTATCCGACACATTATGTTCTGTTCTGAACTGATTTAATTGTTTGAAATTGCCTTGAATGTTCTAATTTCTTGTTTACGTCCTTAGTCTGAGTTGACTGTGTTAGCGCAGCGGCGGATCCGGATCCCGCTCCGGGGACGCAGCGGAAGAATTTAAAAATTGAAGCTCGGGAACGGTCAATACACCTATACAATAATCAAAATATTCATAGAATTTTCAGAAGGTACCTTGATGGCGTCTAGGCGCCTGGCTCCAACCAATTCCACGAGGGAATTGGCACTTCAACGGTTGAACGGCTGGATCGACGTCTAATCCGATCCACGACCAGAATCTCAACTCCTTCGCCGGTTTGCACTAGAAAACCGACGAAAATTTCACGGACAGAATCTCTTCGCCAAGATGGTCGAAACAAATTCCGATCATGGCGGGCGGCGGCGGGGTCGACGGAGGGCGACGGCGGTGTCGACGGAGGGCGACGATGGCGAGGGAAGAAGGGAGAGGCGAGGAGTTTGCTGAATAGCTTTTGGTGTTTTTCCTTCTCTCTATTGAAAGTGTCTCCTCATTGCCATATTTATAGATTGAGAGATAGAGTTTGATTTGAACAAAACAGTGAACATTCGATGCAACTCGAACAGAACAGTGAACATTCGGTTCAACTCAAACTGTGAATATTCGTTTCAAGTCAAACAGTGAACATCCGTTTCGACTCCCTCATTATGGTCTCATCATAATCCCGATGATCAGATATCATGATGTGCTCAGTTTACAAAAATGATCATTATGATACAAAATCAAATTTTCGGACCACTAAATCTATATATGACAGATTTACCTCATTAGCTAAATATGGAAGTCCTACTCCCTTAGCTACTTTTAGGAAGTCATACTCCCAACCTTCCTCCTACTATACTCAACACTTTGAGTACCATATCCATCCCCTAGGTATCACTGATAGTGCCTGCAAGAACCAGTCGGTCATGGTTAGCGTACAGTACGGTCCTTTCAACTCAAATATCTCGATCAGATCAACGACCATTGATAAATCGAGAGTCGCTAGAGATTCAATAACCATGCATACATCTTGGAGATCAAATAGTGACACATGTATTACCAGGTAAACCCAGTTACCTAAAACACATCTAGTACTCTGGCCAGAGATTTGTCACACTATTATCTCTTCAGATAGCATAGGATATCCACGCACAATGGCGAGCGGTGAATCCTCGACAACGAAGCATCGACTCCTATATGCATCGGGACCTCACCCAACCCCGTCACCTGATGACCCCAACTGAGTCGATAAACGGGTCAAAGTGAGGTACCTATCATGTAGGGTCTCAATGACGTTTCGAGTAATAAGGACTAATTTGTACAACCAAGATCTCAGACTTAATCCACTCGACAAATGGTAACCACTTGGAAAGTCCGAACGAGGGTAGTTCGATAGATCATCAGGTCACTATCCATCTGCATGCTCAGACATCACTATGTTCCCTACCAATGAAACGTGGTACTCGCATCTCAGATGCTAGTCTCAAGCTCAGGTGGTCCTTATCCTCTTTTGGATGGCCCAATCGTCTAGGAACAGGTTTAGAATATAGAGTGACTATTAGATGTGTTTCATGATAGCCATCAAATCCACTATCACATCTAACATACACTATAGTGCATTCATGGTCTTAATCCAATAATTGTAATCATAATAATGAAGATAAAGAATGCCATAAAATAATGCGAATTTCATAAATAAAGATCGTTTACATACAGTTAACAAGAACCCACATGCCACAAGTTGGCTAGTTGGGCACATACTCTAACAATCTCCCACTTGCCCTAAAGCCAACTACTCATGAGACGTAGTCCCATTGCTTCGCGATGTTTTTCAAACAATGGTCCGGGCAAGGACTTCGTAGTGGCGAATCTCTCGACTGCTATGTCACCTCTAGCCACAATATCTCGGATTATGTGGTATTTCCTCAGTATGTGTTTGGATCTTTGGTGAGACCTAGATTCCTTTGCTTGCGCAACGGCACCCGTGTTGTCACAGTACACCGGGACTGGACCAACTACTTCAGGAATGACGCCCAACTCTTGGACGAAATTCCTCATCCAAACCGCCTCTTTAGCAGCAGCTGATGCTGTGATGTACTCAACCTCAGTGGTTGAATCCGTGATGGTGTCTTGCTTGGAACTCTTCCAAGAGACAGGACCACCATTGAGCATGAATACAAATCCAGAGGTTGATTTTAAATCATCCACATCGCATTGGAAACTAGAATCAGTGTAGCCTTCCAATTTTAGTTCACCGCCCCCATAGACCATGAAGATATTCTTAGTACTTCGTAAGTACTTAAGAATATCTTTCACATCCTTCCAATGCATTTGGCCGGGGTTGGCTTGGTAGCGGCTCGTGACACTCAAAGCATATGCGACATCTGGTCTAGTCGAGATCATACCATACATAATACTACCTATTGCCGAGGCATATGGCACATGTGTCATACTCTCTATATCCTCATCAGTCTTCGAACACATAGGCTTAGATAGAGTGACCCCGTGGCACATAGATAGGTGTCCTCTCTTGGACTCTTCCAGAGAGAACCGCTTAAGTATGGTATCAATGTAGGTCGCTTGGGTGAGTCCGAGCATCCTTTCCGATCTATCTCTATAGATCTGTATTCCTAGAATATAGGATGCTTCACCCATGTCATTCATCTAGAATCTACTAGACAACCATACTTTAGCTGACTGTAGCATTCCTACATCATTCCCAATGAGCAGAATGTCATCAACATAAAGTAAAAGGAATGTCACAGCATTCTTAACTACCTTCTTATACACACATGGCTCCTCGGGATTCTTGATGAAATCAAATTATTTAATTGTTTCATCGAATCTCAGGTTCCAACTTATCGATACTTGCTTGAGACCGTAGATCGATCTTTGAAGTTTGCACACTTTATGCTCACTTCCTACGGATGTAAAACCCTCAGGCTGCATCATATAGATCTTTTCCTTAATGTTTCCATTAAGGAACACAGTTTTCACATCCATTTGCCATATCTCATAGTCGTACCATGCGGTTGTGGCTAGCAGGATTATAATTTACTTGAACATTGCAACTGGTGAAAAAGTTTCATCATAATCAACGCCTTATCTTTGAGTGTAACCTTTCGCGACCAGTCGCGCCTTGTAGGTCAATACCTTACCACCAGGCCCAAGTTTTCTCTTGTATATCCATTTATACCCAGTAGGAACTATTCCTTTGTGAGGATTCACGAGAGTCCAGACTTGCTTCGAATGCATTGAGTCAATCTCAGATTGCATTGCTTCAAGACACAAATTAGAATCAGCATTGAAAATTGCCTCCTTGAAGGTTCTTGGATCACATCCAACAGTTTGATCACTTTGATCATCTTCAAGGAGGAAACCATATCTAACAGGAGCCCTAGGAACCCTTTCAGATCTCCTAGGTGTGTCCATATCAAGGATTGGCCCTTGAGGTACGGGAGATTCACTTGGTACTTTAGTTGGTTCTCGAACCTCTTCGAGTTCTACTATATTACCTTTTCTATCAAGTAGAAATTCCTTTTCCAGAAAAGTGGCATTTCTAGAAACAAACACTTTTGTTTCATTGGGATAGTAGAAGCAGTATCCAATAGAATTCATTGGATACCCAATGAAGTAGCATAAGATGGATCTGTTATCCAGCTTATCTCCACTGTCTGCTTCATGTAAGCAGGACATCCCCATTGTGTGACCCTCAATGGTTCAGGGATATAACTAGCCATGGGCTCACACATTTGTGACTCCGAAACATAGTTTTGGACTTGCCCATCGAATCATGGTAAAGCATCTAGCAACATCGCCCCATGATCCCCTAGGTATCACTGATAGTGCCTGCAAGAACCAGTCGGTCATGGTTAGCGTACAGTACGGTCCTTTCAACTCAAATATCACGATCAGATCAACGACCATTGATAAATCGAGAGTCGCTAGAGATTCAATAACCATGCATACATCTTGGAGATCAAATAGTGACACATAAGTTACCAGGTAAACCCAGTTACCTAAAACACATCTAGTACTCTGGCCAGAGATTTGTCACACTATTATCTCTTCAGATAGCATAGGATATCCACGCACAATGGCGAGCGGTGAATCCTCGACAACGAAGCATCGACTCCTATATGCATCGGGACCTCACCCAACCCCGTCACCTGATGACCCCAACTGAGTCGGTAAACGGGTCAAAGTGAGGCACCTATCATGTAGGGTCTCAATGACGTTTCGAGTAATAAGGACTAATTTGTACAACCAAGACCTCAGACTTAATCCACTCGACAAATGGTAACCACTTGGAAAGTCCGAACGAGGGTAGTTCGATAGATCATCAGGTCACTATCCATCTGCATGCTCAGACATCACTATGTTCCCTACCAATGAAACGTGGTACTTCGCATCTCAGATGCTAGTCTCAAGCTCAGGTGGTCCTTATCCTCTTTTGGATGGCCCAATCGTCTAGGAACAGGTTTAGAATACACAGTGACTATTAGATGTGTTTCATGATAGCCATAAAATCCACTATCACGTCTAACATACACTATAGTGCATTCATGGTCTTAATCCAATAATTGTAATCATAATAATGAAGATAAAGAATGCCATAAAATAATGCGAATTTCATAAATAAAGATCGTTTACATACAGTTAACAAGAACCCACATGCCACAAGTTGGCTAGTTGGGCACATACTCTAACAATCTCCCACTTGCCCTAAAGCCAACTACTCATGAGACGTAGTCCCATTGCTTCGCGATGTTTTTCAAACAATGGTCCGGGCAAGGACTTCGTAGTGGCGACTCTCTCGACTGCTATGTCACCTCTAGCCTCAATATCCTGGATTATGTGGTATTTCCTCAGTATATGTTTGGATCTTTGGTGAGACCTAGGCTCCTTTGCGTGCGCAACGGCACCCGTGTTGTGGTGTCTTGCTTGGAACTCTTCCAAGATACAGTACCACCATTGAGCATGAATACAAATCCAGAGGTTGATTTTAAATCATCCACATCGCATTGGAAACTAGAATTAGTGTATCCTTCCAATTTTAGTTCACCGCCCCCATAGACCATGAAGATATTCTTAGTACTTCGTAAGTACTTAAGAATATCTTTCACAGCCTTCCAATGCATTTGGCCGGGGTTGGCTTGGTAGCGGCTCGTGACACTCAAAGCATATGCGACATCTGGTCTAGTCGAGATCATACCATACATAATACTACCTATTGTCGAGGCATATGACACATGTGTCATACTCTCTATATCCTCATCAGTCTTCGAACACATAGACTTAGATAGAGTGACCCCATGTCACATAGATAGGTGTCCTCTCTTGGACTCTTCCAGAGAGAACCGCTTAAGTATGGTATCAATGTAGGTCGCTTGGGTGAGTCCGAGCATCCTTTTCGATCTATCTCTATAGATCTGTATTCCTAGAATATAGGATGCTTCACCCATGTCATTCATCTAGAATCTACTAGACAACCATACTTTAGTTGACTGTAACATTCCTACATCATTCCCAATGAGTAGAATGTCATCAACATAAAGTACAAGGAATGTCACAGCATTCTTAACTACCTTCTTATACACACATGGCTCCTCGGGATTCTTGATGAAATCAAATTATTTAATTGTTTCATCGAATCTCAGGTTCCAACTTCTCGATGCTTGCTTGAGACCGTAGATCGATCTTTGAAGTTTGCACACTTTATGCTCACTTCCTACGGATGTAAAACCCTCAGGCTGCATCATATAGATCTTTTCCTTAATGTTTCCATTAAGGAACACAGTTTTCACATCCATTTGCCATATCTCATAGTCGTACCATGCGGTTGTGGCTAGCAGGATTATAATTTACTTGAACATTGCAACTGGTGAAAAAGTTTCACCATAGTCAACACCTTATCTTTGAGTGTAACCTTTCGCGACCAGTCACGCCTTGTAGGTCAGTACCTTACCACCAGGCCCAAGTTTTCTCTTGTATATCCATTTACACCCAGTAGGAACTATTCCTTTGTGAGGATTCACGAGAGTCCAGACTTGCTTCGAATGCATTAAGTCAATCTCAGATTGCATTGCTTCAAGACACAAATTAGAATCAGCATTGAAAATTACCTCCTTGAAGGTTCTTGGATCACATCCAACAGTTTGATCACTTTGATCATCTTCAAGGAGGAAACCATATCTAACAGGAGCCCTAGGAACCCTTTCAGATCTCCTAGGTGTGTCCATATCAAGGATTAGCCCTTGAGGTACGGGAGATTCACTTGGTACTTTAGTTGGTTCTCGAACCTCTTCGAGTTCTACTATATTACCTTTTCTATCAAATAGAAATTCCTTTTCCAGAAAAGTGGTATTTCTAGAAACAAACACTTTTGTTTCATTGGGATAGTAGAAGCAGTATCCAATAGAATTCTTTGGATACCCAATGAAGTAGCATAAGATGGATCTGTTATCCAGCTTATCTCCCACTGTCTGCTTCACGTAAGCAGGACATCCCCAAATCCTCAAGTACGAGTACTTGGGTGGCTTGCCCATCTATATGTCATATGAAATTTTTCCACTGTCTTTGTGTGGACATTGTTCAACAATATTACCGTTGTTTCGAGTGCATAGCCCCAAAACGAACCATGTCTATCAAGGTTCGATTACGACGCTCCGCTACACAATTTAGTTGTGTGGCCTGAGGGGTCCACTGAGAGAGAATCTCATTCTCTTTAAGATAGTCTTGAAATTCGGCACTCAAGTATTCTCCACCTCGATCAGATCGAAGTGTTTTAATACTCCTTCCAAATTGATTTTCTACTTCAGCCTTGAATTCTTTGAAATTTTCAAAGGATTCAGACTTGTGCTTCATTAAGTACAAGTACCCATACCTAGAGTGATCATCGATAAATGTGATGAAGTAGGTGTGACCGGACTTAGTACCAATGCTAAGTGGGCCACACACATCAGTATGGATCAAATCCAATAGACCTTCAGCACGTTCAGGCTTGCCTGTGAAGGGCACTTTTGTCATTTTTCCCTTGAGAAATGATTCACAAGTTGGTAAGGAGTTAATATCAGACATATTAAACATGTCTATCCTAATCAACTTGTTCATCCTATTTAAGGAAATATGACCTAGCCTAGCGTGCCAAAATTGCGTCGGGATCAAACTCGTTTTTCCTTTTTATTGTTGTTGTATGCGTTTCCACATCGCGTTGGAACTTCTCTCAATTTTAAGGCGTATAGATCATTTTCGCATTCCCCAATTCCAATTAAACATTCATTCTTGTAAATATTGCAAATCGAATTGACAAAATGACAAGAATATCCATCACTATCAAGCATAGAAACGGAAATAATGTTCTTTATTAATTCAGGAACAAATAAAACGTTTCTCAACAACAACTTAAAATTTGAAGAAAGAAATAAATAAACATCTCCGATAGCTTCGGCCGCAACCCTTGATCCGTTGCCAAGCCTCAAGTGGGTCTCACCCTCCCTAAGACGCCGACTTCTTGTCATTACCTGCAAGTCATTGCATATATGAGATCCACATCCGGTATCAAGTAACCAAGAAGTTGAGTTGAGTGACATATTTATTTCAATGTACAACATACCTTTTGCAGTTCGTAACTGCTCAAGGTAATCCCGACAGTTCCTCTTCCAATGCCCAGGCTTGTGGCAGTGATGACAAACATCCTCAGACTTGTTCGGCTTCGGATCCCTTGCCTTTGGCTTCTTGGCGGGCTTCTCCTCCTTCGCAGGGGCAGAACGCTTCTTACCCTTGCGCTTGGGCCCCTTCTTCGCAGAGGAAGAAGAGCCCAAAAGGAGGACGAGCTTGTCCTTCTTTATGGTCTCCTCAAAAGCGACAAGCATGTTTACCACCTCTTCAAGGATGGACTCCAGCTTGTTCATATTGAATTTGACCACAAAGGGGTCGAACGCAGCAAGAATGGAGAGGAGAAGCAGATCCACAGACATCTCATGTGGAAGCGTGATATCAAGGCCCACTAGCTTCTCAATGAGCCCAATCACACGGACCCCATGCTTGCGGACCGAAGTCCCCTCGCGCATGCGACTCGTCATGAAATCCTTGACAGTAGTGAACCTCTTAGTCCGAGAGTTCTCCCCAAATTGCGTTGAGTAAAGACCTAGAATACACTAAAGTGTATGTTAGATGTGATAGTGGGTATGACGGCTATCATGAAACACATCTAATAGTTCTCCCCATACAGCTCTTTGAGATGAAGGTGTATGCCAGCAGCATACTCCGTCTTCTCAAACAGTCGCTGCATTTCGTTGGACATAGATGCTATCATATAGCACCGTGCCTTAAGCTCGTCATCCCACCATTTGTCCAGCTTTGCCAGATCCTCAGGACTAGCATTCGCAGGGGCTTCCTTCGGAGGGTTCTTCTCTAGCGTGTAGAGAAGTTTCTCCGAGGCCAAAACAATCTTGAGATTTCGAAGCCAATCTTGGTAGTTTAAGCCAGTGAACTTGTTGCTATCCAGTATAGCAGCAAGTGGATTTTTTATCGAAGACATAATGAAAGCAGTTTATAATGAAAGAAAAAACAGACATGCATTACAGACTATTCATGAAAAACGCTAAGACATAAAACATGATCATTTAGTTTTATGAATTACCCTCCCACTATTTTAACGATTTCACCACCCTCTAATGAAATTGAGAAAGCAAGTTTTCTTAGTGAGTACACAGAGTTCAATCAAGAAATCATGGTCCCGAATAATATCAGCCAACCGTGACCCTCAAAAGGTAGAGCCCAAATGCAACAGGTGCAACCTCCATATATTTACCTCACGTCCAGTAAGGGCCTAATAATATGACGTCGATTACTATCATGTGTCAAGATGACCCATCAATGTTGAGTCGTGATGGACGGTCCCCTTAATGTCCCCAATAATATGAGCCAACGTTAAAGGGAGTTCCAACCAACCCACAGCAAGTGTCAATGACGTGTACAGCTTTTCAGCACACAGAACAGCCCCAATAATATGAGCCGGGCTATGTATGCGGGTAGCATCGACATACACCCATTGTTGATGGAAGGTAGGAAATTTTAAACAATATTTAAATTTCCTTAGCTTCATGACTTATCGAATAAACTTTTGTTTTATAATCAATTTAGAAGTTATGGACTAACATTCTCTAAGAGTGCTTCCAGATGGTTGGAGGGGCTAAGGCCCACTTAAAAACCAACCTCCTTAGACAAACAACGCACTTCAGAGAGACTTAGCCGGTACAAGTCATTTTTAAGCCAGTCTATAAA
>KQ992659.1:0-15604 GCA_001598015.1 Dorcoceras hygrometricum
AATGTCCCGGCTGACCACAAAGATGGCAAAGTCCTCTAACTCCGCGACACTATGAGTCTCATGTCTCCCTCCGCACTGTCAACAAAATCCGCCGCCGGAACCACTGCCTGAACCGCTGCCAGAACCAGAACTCACGGACCCAGAGGAACTCGAGTGGCCCTTCTTCTTGAATTTCTTCCCTCGAGGTCGGAACTGCTGGCGACTCGAATGTTGTGACCCCTGAGGAGACTGATATGACTACGACACCGCCTGCGCTGGCTGAGAAGCACGTCCAGTCGTCTGCTGCACCGGAGCCTCGGGATCCATCAAACTCTCCTCAATATCAACCGCATTGTTCACAGCTTCCATAAAGGTCGCCGGGGACCCAGACAACACCATCCGGTAAAGATCAGGTCTCAAGCCCTTCAGGAATTTGTTCCTCTTCGTCCGCTCTTGGTTCGCTACATGTGGCATGTACACCAAAAGCGCAGAAAACTACCTCGCATACTCGGCCACTCGCATGTTACCCTGCTTGAGGTTGTCGAACTCTCGCTCTCGGCTGGCGAAGTAGGACTCCGAGGTATATTCCTGACGGAACGCCTCACAGAAGCTCTCCCAGGTGATCACTACCCCACTATCACGAAGCATCCTAGAGGTACCTCTCCACCAGCGCTGCGCGTCATCCCGCAACTGCAGCACTGCCAACTTCAACCTCTTTTCCGGAGCGTACTCCAAGGTATCAAATAACTGCTCCATCTGGACTAGCCAAGCCTCAGCTTTCGCACCACCCTCAGTAGCAGCAAACGTCGGAGGCTTCGTACGCTGAAATCGAGCTAAAACTAGTTCCATCTCCCCTATCCGTCGAGTCACATCATCCACCCGATGAACATCCTCGTCACTATCTGGAGCCCTAGACCCCTCAGCAGAACGTCTAGATCTACCTCTCCTCGGCGGCATCTACACAAGTCTAGAGGTAAGGCTAACAACAGATATAACATCAAGGCAGATAAAATCACGTAAGTCACAAATATACATTCAAAATATCGATAATCAAAATATAAGTTAATTCAAACTTATACAATCAAGTAACAACAACAATTCAAATAGAATACAGATCCCCAAATATACAAAAACGTGGGGCATCCCCCGGTTCAGTACATATCATAAATATAACTGGGACTCATTGAAAAGAGGATCGACCAGTTGAAACTCCACTCTGTCCAACCTGGCTACCTGATGATCCTGCAAATGGGTAACACAGACCCAAGACACAAAAGCAGGAAAACAAAATACAAGGTCAAGACTCAGTACGAAGAGCTATCAAACAGCTAAACATGCAACATACTATAAATCGATGTCATGAATGAATGAGGGCTACCAAAGAATCGGATAGCTAGACCAGTCCATCAACTGGCAAATCAAATCAAGCATCTATACCATGCACAGCCAATCAGCAGCAGGAAATCATTGGTCCGTGATCATCGGGGCCCATCAGCCCATCACATCTCGGTGGTAGACACTCGAATCCGGTAGTCACCACTCTAATGATAGCGTTGGACTTTTCTGGCACGACTCATCAGTCGGCCAGTCACAACGTGGCACCCAATCAGGTCATCAAATCAATCTGTCAAGGCTCAATATGTATGTATGTATGCCAATCAATATCAATGCTCAATGCATACAATGCACAATACGTAAAACAGAACATATATCAATCAAATCAACATGTAAGTTTCACGTAAGACACAGCAGCAAGTCTCACAACATCAATCATAGCATGTTCACTCCTAAGCTGCTAAGGGCTGCTCAATTCGTACCTCAATTCCACAAATTCTACCTCACTGATTCACAAAAAGGCACGGCAGAACTCACGTCCAGCAACCAGCTTTCTCCTGGCTTTGTTAATGCGAGGTAGAAGGTACCAGCAACTATAATCTGTACAAGGTACTCAACATCTTAGCTCAAATCTGAACCTGCACGCTCTTAAACCTACGGCCAGGACTCAACACAAGTTCTACCTAGCTACGCAGGCTACTAACAACAAGAGCAAAGCTCAAAACAACAAAGGATGCTCACCCAGAAGTTCACACTAGCAGGAGGAAAACACGGCACAGGTTTCTCCCAAAACTTCGAACGCTAGCAACTCCAAGCTTCCAGATTCAGCGTTAATTCAAGGTCTAAAATGGGTAGCAATCGAAAGAGCTAAGCTAGGGTAGTTCAACGCCACCAAGAGTATCAAAAACAGTGGCTGGAAGCGACGGGAATTGACGATGGAAAGCTACGGTGAACAGTAGCAAGTCGAGGGTTTCAACAGAGAAGATAAGAAATGACGGGTTGAGAAATATTCTAAGTGTAATTCGACACTTCTATTTATTCCTCAATTCAATGGCTACTGTCAAAATCAAACACCGACAAAAATAGATTTTGCAATCCAGCGCTCACAATCAAACAGACTTCACAACATTAATTCAAAACGCTCGCTCTAAATTCAAAACGACAGTGTATTGGTAAAACAGATCTCATCGCTCAAACAGATCTCTCCACAACGCCAACGACCACCAGATCTCTCGCTCGGGCAATGCAAAACACGCTAAATGCTGAGGACTACAAAACGACGACGCAGCAACTTAAAGGAACGACGTCGCTTCACTCAAAACAGATCTCTCCTCAAAATACAACGCTAGCGCTCAAAACAGATTCCTCAACTATGCGCGCTATACCAGATGTCAACTCTACATGTTGACTAGCACATGAAATATGCTTACGTCAGCAGATCTCAACACGCGAACAATCACCCGCGTTCAATACAACGAAACCAGCTCTCTCTCAATCCAGCGATCACCTGCTACAGTTCCGTTGACCAACGTTGACATCTGGAAATGCGAAACAAAAGCATTGCACTCTCAACTATCCAGATCTCACTAAAACGCAGCGTTTCACTCAAAACTCGCGGCACTTCACACAACGCCAAGGAAAACAGATTTCTATCTTAACTTAACCAAATCAACTCCAAATCGCGACCAGATCTCACCCGATAATTCCTGCGACTAGGAATCTGAAATGCTCTACGTGAGATCTGAATTTCTCAAATCAGATTTCACCAAAAATCCGAAATTCCCGAAATCAAAAATCTTAATTCTCGTGACTAATCCTACTCCAAAATCTGATTAATCACAAATCTTGAAATCTGATTCCTCACACCTGTTGTGCTCTGTGTTCCCAGTATTAAGACAAGTAAATCTGATTCTTGCTACGCCATGAAAGCATATATTGATTCCTTTCAGTTTTGTAATTTCTTGCCTGAGTTATGTTCAGTTTCAGTTATTGTTCATGCCTCTTTTGGTTTTGAAAATTATGTATATTGTTTCGGGTTCACAGTTAGTTTCCGTCGGAAACTCAAATTGTGTTTTACGCAAAAGATGTTGTTTATATTGCTGAGCATGACATATCCAGTTCAATGTATAGTCACAAATTTCTTCTTCTGGTGAATGGAAGTGTTTGAACTTGACTCCAGGTAATCGGTGATGCTGGTCGAATCGGGATGTTGTTCTGGTTTGATAAGTAGAACTGGTATCTCTGGTTGTCGTTCGTAATACTGAAGCACTAGTTCCATAGCTAGATTTCTGTTTCGTAGATTAGCAACCAGATTTCACAGTAACACATGTTTTTATAACATTTTCCAATTTTGCTTCATATCCAAGTTTGTTCAGATTTCATGTTATCGACCATTTTACCTTTGCGTTGACATCTGAGTTGACCAACCCAATTTGTTGACATCTGAGTTGACCAACCCAATTCATTGACATCTGAGTTGACCGAGGCCAAAATCTGTTGTTACTTCTATACATTATTATTTCGTAGACAGTTTCTAAACGCTATCCTCTGGCGACATCTGAATTCCTCGCTAGCGACAGCATTTACACTCTAACATCTGAACTTCCTGTTAGCGATAGTGTTCCCAGAGTCACAACTGTCTCTAACATATGAATTGTATCCCGTACCCAGACACTGTTTCATCCAGACATCTGTTCTCCGTAGTCCTAGCTGGTTGCTCCGTGAAAATGCTATTTGTGAGAAAACGAGTTTTAAAATGAAGTGAACCCCGATGTTGAATCTGATTTCATCCAGATGTTGTTTAAAGGAAGAAAATGTTCAGATTTTAAGATTTATGGCAAAGATAACAGACGGTCCATATAGGAAGGTGAGCAGCAAGGTCCATATAGTAAGGGTGAGCAGCAGTCGAGCGTGACAGTTGCCCCTTCATACAGGGCGAAATTTGCCATATAGTAACTGAATTCCGAAGTAACTTGATCAAGTGCAATGGGACCTAAGGAGAGCTTCTGAGCCATAAGTTTAAAGAAAATAATGTTGAGATCTGAGTTCTCCCAGAGCAGATGTTTATGATCGAATTATGTTTAAATGACTTTCTTTAAACTATGATATCTTATGTATTGTGCCTGCCTGCATATTGTGCTCTTGTTATTCTCAGTTTTTCTTGCTGAGCCCCTAGGCTCACTAGCTTTCTTGGTGCAGGTGAGTCAGATCTGGGGCAGGCGGGAGGCGGGAGCTAATCCAGCTGTGGTGTGTGGGTGTTTATCGAAGGCCAGCGGTTCCGCGACGTTCATTTTATTGTTGTTGTTTTTTATCTTTTGCCAATCTGTATTAAGATCCATTACAACAATAGTGGATTTAGAAAGAATTCCGAAGGGCCAATTCCCTCGTGGAACTGGTCGGATCCAGGCACCTAGACACCAACAAGGTAACCTTCTAAATATCCTATGCATGTTTAGATTATTAGTAAGTGTATTTACCATTCTCGGGCCTCAAAAATTTTAAACTTCCGTTGCGCCCCGGGAGCGGGATCCTGATCTGTCGCTGCGCCAAGACAGAAGCCATTGGATGATAATACTGGCTTAGACTTCATCTCAGAAGCAAGACGCTCAAGTAATGTCAGGATCGGTGCGGTAAATCACAGATTAATTACTCAATTAATCACAATTATGCGGAAGCATTAAATAGCGCTAAAAATTTTTGTTTTGGGCCTGAACAGAAATCATCTCTTAAAAATACATTCATAGTCAAAATAGGATTTTAACTCAAAATCACACACCAATAACAACTAATACAGTAAGATACAATTCAAGATCCCCAAATACATAATCACGCTGGACATCTCCTGGTTTATACATAGTATAAATAACTGGGACTCAAAATGAGGATCTACCAGCTGACGCTCCACTCTGTCCAGCTGGATTACCTGAAGATCCTGCAAAGGCCAATCACAGACCAAAGCAGCCCAAAAACAGGGAAACGAAATGAGGTCAAACCTCAGTACGAAGAGCATCTAAAAAGTAACATATATATTAGTCATGCAATATTTCAAACGTGCAATGCATGAGGGCTACCAAGAATTATTGGTAGGCAAGGCACAATGACTCAGCTGTGCAGAATCAAATCCTGTGATATTCAGGTACGACAGATCAACCGCCCATCATAGTGTAGTGGTATTCAGGCATGACAACTCAGCCGGCCACCACATAAAAATCAGCGTTGGACCTTTCAGGCACGACGGCTCAGCCGGCCGATCACAACGCACAAAGGAAATCAGTTCACAAGAGGATCAGGCTCAATATGTATGCGTGAATGCACAGCAGAATCATGCTTATTTCAATGCATATTACACACACGCTCACAGACAGATAAGAGTACATAATCAGCCTCATACACAAGAAGTCAATACCAGCACCCAGATCACAGCAATTCAACACGAAAGAAATATTCCAAAGCTGATATTCAAGCTGCTAGATCCAGCTCAATTCGTACCTAATCTCAGTAGCTAATACCTCGACAGATCTCACGGGGACACAGCACCAACAACCCGCTAAATCCTTCTGCCTCACCAGCTCACGACGAAACACAACAGGAACTGCTCAAAAGCTCAATATGTCAAGATATCTCACAAATCAACTCAAAACTAAGCTCATTCAGCTTACGGCCTACGGTCGAGAAACTCAACCCAATCTCAACTACACCACGTAGGACCAATCAGCTCAAATCGAAGCTTAAAACGAGAAGAAATCACTTACTCGAAAGCTCTAAAGGAACGGAAGGACTATCTGCTTGACTTCTGAATAGTGCTCGAACACTACAACCAATTCGCTCCTCAACACGTCGACTCAAGTCTCCAAACTGTTATCAATCGAAAGATCTTAAGGAGACGAGCTCAACGCCAACATTCTTGCTCCATCAAATCTTGGCGCTACATCAGATCTTGGCGCTAACTCAGATCCGGTCTCTCTCTATGCTATACTAATGCGCGGCCACCAAACTACGTCGCGTAGGAGTCCCGTTCAAAACCAAAAGATCACACGTACACATAGACCCGCTCGCAACCATCCAGATCCGGCTTTCATCAAACGACATCGCACCAGACTCCAGCTCTCATCAAATCTGATGCTCGTGAAACGACGCCGCATCACTCATACTGAATCAACGTCAAATCTGGTCTACGCCAAACGACACTGTATTCCTTATACTCAACCAGGGTAATCCAAAACGACATCGTTGAACTTCCCTCTCAAGACAACTCGCTCAACACACGAGGGACAGATCTGGACACCCTGATCTTACTCAAATCTGAAATAACAAACCGGTCTACTCAAACCTCAAACCAAACCGATTCTCATAGCGCTTCTAATTCACTTGCATAAACAGTATATCAAATCTTCCGAGCGCTAACGCTCTCCCTCGCTCAACTATACTCACCCGATACAGTTCTAAATCAAATCTGAAGCTCATATACTCAAACCTGCCCACATCCAAAGCTGATCTCACAAACAACTTTGACCAAAATTCCCAGGCTGGTCACCCGATAATTCGCAAGGCATAATTCTACGATTAAATCCTCATTCCAGTCAAATCTGCTCAAACATCTTACGAGATTAAATCGAGCTATTTCCTCAAATCTGTTTGTAACACGCCACTAATCAAACCTGTTAATTCCAGTCCTCACAAGTAAACTTATACTCAACCAAATCTGGCATATGACAAATTCATTGTCAAAGCCAGTACAATACATGACACACTTGAATCGGTCAAATATGATGACCAGAACTGTAACACCCGAAATTTTTCCTATCTAAATTGCATGCCTTAGTGTTTTTATTTCTATGCATAGTATTAATATCATACCATGATTTTGATATGAGATTTATTTGAATAATTTAATGATAATTTACTTTAGAATTTTAGCTTAGATGTTTCTTGTAGCGCCCCAAAATCCATAGGATCAAATTTGTAAGTCTTTTTATTCTAAGGATCGATTTGATATTTGATCATCCAGATTTCAGTTGAAGCTAGATTCAGTTGTTTAAACTGATTTCTTTTCTTCCAGCTTAGAAGCACGACTAGATGTTTTCTAGAAGGATTTCAGCCCCAACCACAATCCCGAGCTGGAGCGGTTTTTCTTTTAAATAAAATGCTTTTGAATGGGAGATTAGTTTTTATAAAAATGGTGTAGCAATTTTACAAATTAAAATAGTAGTAGGGAGCTTTTTATCAATTTTCAAGGATTTGGTATGGTGAACCATGCCTAATCATTGTACCTTCCACCTACTACAATCATAATCACATATATGACTGTTACGTGAGTTCTAGAGCTCATTTTGGTTACAAGAAAATATTTCATTCTCATTTAAAACCAGAAGCTTGCAGAGTGTGCTTGAGAATATTTCCGGCCAAGGCCATATGTTCGTTGTGATTCTCAGCTCAGGCAAGCAAAATTGATTCTTGCTGCGTCTGGAAAACATATATTGTTTCGTTGTTTTCTAATGTGTGCTTGCCTGATGCATGTTTCAATTCAGTCAGTTCATGTTCATGTATAAGCTATGGATTCACAACTTTGATGCTTTAGTTTTGAGGAAACTCACCAGTTATCTTTTAGCAAAAACAGTTGTGTTTTCAAAATACTGAGTTGTACATATTTCAAATAAGATAAGCCAAAGAGAAGTTCTATTTTCTGGTGTGCTGTAAAAGTCATGGACATCGACTCTGAACGGATAGGCGATGCTGGTTTGATTGGGACTATGTTCTGGTCGAATAAGCTGAGCGGGTCTGTTTATGGACTATCTGAGCTAGTGCAGTACCTTCGTTTCTAAGCAGATCTGGCCTATTTTTCCTTGACCAGACTGCATGATTCGTTGCTAAACTGATTGGGTTTCTCGAAGCTGAGTGACCTTCCAAGCTGAAATTCTTTCTCCGATGCTTATGTTACCGTTTTACTACGCGTAAGTTGTTTTCTTATAACCAAATCTGTTTTACTACGCATAAGCTGTTTTCTCAGAACCAGATCTGTCTTTCCTATTCGTAAGCTATTTTCTTTAGTTTAAAGCTGTTCTTCATTCCCGTGATCTGTTTTCACACCCTAGATCTGTTTTATGTAGCCAAAGCTATTCTTTACACTTGTGATCTGTTTTCTTTAGCCAAAGCTGTTTTGCGTTCATAGGTTGTTTTCTCTTCTGAGCTGGTTTCTGCTACCATCAGCTCGTAGCCTAGCAGTACACTCAGTAAAATCTTTAAAAGATAAGCCAAAGAGAAGTTCTATTTTCTGGTGTGATGTAAAAGTCATGGACATCGACTCTGAACGGATAGGCGATGCTGGTTTGATTGGGACTATGTTCTGGTCGAATAAGCTGAGCGGGTCTGTTTACGGACTATCTGAGCTGGTGCAGTACCTTCGTTTCTAAGCAGATCTGGCCTATTTTTCCTTGACCAGACTGCATGATTCGTTGCTAAACTTATTGGGTTTCTCGAAGCTGAGTGACCTTCCAAGCTGAAATTCTTTCTCCGATGCTTATGTTACCGTTTTACTACGCGTAAGTTGTTTTCTTCTAACCAAATCTGTTTTAATACGCATAAGCTGTTTTCTCAGAACCAGATCTGTCTTTCCTATTCGTAAGCTATTTTCTTTAGCCAAAGCTGTTCTTCATTCCCGTGATCTGTTTTCACACCCGAGATCTGTTTTATGTAGCCAAAGCTATTCTTTACACTTGTGATCTTTTTTCTTTAGCCAAAGCTGTTTTGTGTTCATAGGCTGTTTTCTCTTCCGAGCTGGTTTCTGCTACCATCAGCTCGTAGCCCAGCAGTACACTTAGTAAAAATCTTTAAAGATAAAATGAGTTTCATAGCAGTGAATCTACCAGTTTCAGTGATCGATCTTCGATCAAGAAAAATGTATAATAGCTATTTCATTAAATTAAAGGAAGTTACTTTCAGTTGTAAGTAGTTATGGCGTAGAGGACCCGGTCAACCAGGAAGGGATCGAAGATTATGGTATGACTATAATATCCCTTCACAAGATAGTTACTGAATTCAGATAAGATTCTAGCAAGCACTAGGACCAACAGAGAGCTTCTAGGCCATAAGTCACTCAGTATATAATTGCTATTCTGATGTCCCGATCTGTCTTTTCATTAGCAAGATTTTTGTTCAGATGACTTCCTTTAAATTATGTATTATGATCAGTTATGCCTGCATTATATGACCTTGTTATCCTCAGTTTTACTTGTTGAGTCCCCTAGGCTCACTAGTTTTCATGATGCAGGTGAGGCAGCTCAGGGGCAGACGGGTGGCGCGAGCTGAACCGGATTTGGGGGTCGCGTGTGTTGATCAAAGGCCAGTGTTTCCGCGAAGCCAGAGCTGTTGTTGTTTTTTATCTTTGTCGAAACTATATTAAGATGCATTACAACAATAGAGAATTCATATAGAGTTCCATTAGTTGTAATATCTCATTTTTTAAGTTGAACCAGAAGTCTTTTATTCCAAAGATGTTTCTACTATATTACTTTTGGCGCCATCTAGTTGTATACCAGTTCTCGTAAGGGAATACAACTTACAACATTTAGCACTTAGTCCTTCTATTCCTTTTGATTATCCATTTACTCCATTCCTTGATTCCCATGGGTTTTGGGCGTCACAACTTGGTATCAAAGCATGGTCCTGAGATAAACACACACTTCCCGTCTGGAGAAGTTCTCGCCGTCTGCATCTTCTGATCTGTGAGATTTATTGTTATGTTAAGAGTCCTTTCTCTTTTGAGTTCTGATGTTCTTTTGTGGTGGATTGCGGGCTATATATTAAGATGTCAGGTAGAGGAAGAGGCAGAAGAAGCACCCCTGTTTGTAGGACCAAGCGCTTGCCGCTTTACCAAGAGCTATAGCTGGTGGTAACGGTGCAACTCCAATCTTTTAAACCGTATAGCAACACAAGCGCCACGGTTCGATCGCTCTACCTAGCAGGGGCAATTATTTCACGCCAACATTATGTTAAGAGTCATTTCTCTTATGAGTTCTGATGTTCTTTTGTGGTGAATTACGGGCTATAGATTAAGATGTCAGGTAGAGGAAGAGATAGAATAAGCACCCTTGTAGAAGAACCCAGTCCAGACAGCAATGCTCGTATTACCCAACTCTTAGAACTGTTGTAGAACAGTCAGGCAGAGGCAACAGACAATCTTCTAACAGCAGGGGACCAAATCATGACGATTCCCAGGAGAAATTTCGAAGACAGAAACCAAAGGAGTTTAGTGGTACAATAGATCCGCTTGTTGCTGAGAGCTGGATCAAGTCTATGGAAGTTATTTTTGAATACCTTCAGGTTCCAGATCTGGATAGGCCTAGGTGCGCTATCTACATGTTAAGAGACAATGCAATGATCTGGTAGGAGGGAGCAAAGCTGTCAGTGGATTTGGCGACCCTCTCATGGGATGAGTTTAAACGAGTGTTCTTCGAGCAGTATTTCACAGCGGACAAGAGGTCTGAGCTGAAGTGGGAGTTCCTGACTTTGATACAAGGGAGCATGACAGTACAAGAGTATGTTCGAATGTTTGAGAGTCATTATGGAAGGACTGAATCCTACATTCAAACTGAATGTTAGGCTATCTGAGCCCAAAACTTACAGGGAAGCAGTAGACAAGGCCCTGTGAGTTGAGAAGGATTGGAAGGATGTCGAAGAGGAGAGACAGCAGAAGAGGCAGGCCTTCCAACAAAAAGACCAAAGACCATTTAAGAAGCAGAACAGGAACCAGCAGCGACCTCAAGAACAGAAACCATTACCAGTTCAACCTATTAGTGCAGTTCCAGTTAGAGACAACAATCCAATTTGCCCCAAGTGCTAGAAGAATCACTCGGGACAGCGTAGAGCTTGCCAGAGCGGTTGTTACAAGTGTGGTGCTCAAGGTCACATCTCCAGGTTTTGTCCAAATTCGAAACAACTGGTGCCCATTCGAGCTTATGTCATGACAGCTGAGCAAGCCAACCCCGATTATACTGTAATTGCGGGTAAGATTTTGGTTGCTGGTATGCCCTCTATTGTCCTGTTAGATTCGGGTGCGACCCATTCCTTTATAGCTGAAGATTTTGATAAGAATTTACCTTGTAAATCAGAACAATTGTCCCTAGGCTATTGTGTGGCTTTACCTTCAGGAGAAGAGCTGGTATCTCGTAGTATATATCGTGACTTATAGCTCAAATTTCAAGGACATTTAGTTACCGCCAATTTAATTTTTCTACCTATGCTCGAATTCGATTTGATTATGTGAATAGACTGGTTATCTAAGTATGTAGTAGTAATCAATTTTAAGCTCAGGACAGTAACTGTCAAGCCACCCAAAGGACCCCAATTTTCTTTTGAAACTAACCAGCTTAGATGAGTTCCTTGCGTTATTTCAGCCCTGCAAGCCCATCGTTACCTGAGGAAAGGTGGAGTAGGATTTTTAGCAAGTTTATCTTCCCTAACTGTTTCTAGTAAGTTCGAGCTGGATGATGTGGAGGTGGTGAATGAATGTAACGCCCAGCTCTTTTTAAAAGTCCACAATTAGAAAGTTATGAGATTTGAGGGATTACAATGCTATATTATTTCGATCCATGAATAGATTCAATTTCAGATTTCACGTTTTGTTTGGCGTTCGTCATTTAAATGTTAAACTTCAGATTTCTTGATATGTGCATCCAGATTTCAAGTTATGCGCGTGCAGATTTCATGTCTTACGCAATGATCAACCTATTCTTAAATCTTGGGTTGATAACCAAATTTTAGAATGCAATAACAGTAGATGTCTAGTGGTTCCTGCAAGCCAATTGAATCCTTTGTTTTAACTAAAATTGTTCGGTTTCCATATGCATCATTTATTTTAAAAACAGAGCACACTTATAATGGATTTTGGACATATCGATTAAACGTGTCTCCCTTCAGTAGGCATTCTAAATCATATAAATAGGATGATAAGTTGCTCATGCATCATTATCTTCAAATCAAATCATATTAAGTGGTGCTCTCCTCTCAAGAAGCCGAACAAAATACTTTCAAAGTGTTTTAAAGGAAACAGGCGGTGCGTAGAACTCTGCTAGAATTCTGCTGTTCTTGTGTTAAAGAATTCAGGCAAGTAAACTCTGTTTCTTGCTCACTCAGTGAAAGCATATATTCAATTCTGTTTGAATGATTATATGAGATTTTAAAGAAAGGAAGATGGCTTCGGCTGTTCTTCAAAACCAGAAAGTTCATGCTCTGTTTTTATGAAGGTAGCGTTTTACTGTATTTTGATCCAAAGAGATGTTTTTAGAAAATGGTTTGGTGATGTTCATCCAAGTAGATTCTTGAGTTTTCTTCAGAAATTCCATCGAATTAGCTTACAAGTAGCTTATTCGATCATTTCCAGAAATTTCTTTAGATATTTTGAATTCTTTAGACAAAGGAAAACCATCTTCATTCACCTGGTTAAGTCTGAAATCTGGTTCTTATACCACGACTGATATTTCTTTGTTGAAAATATTCTAATTATAGATTTCAGCTGTCGCATTTTTTGAGTTCAGTAGTTGCGACCAGTAGTCATACTATTCATGTTCAGCTGTTTCATATTTTATTGTTCATCAGCTGACAGTTTGTTCATCAGCTGGTAGTTTGGTCATCAGTTATTGGCATTCAGCAGATGCATTACTTTCATAAATTCAGCGGATGCATATTCAGCAGATGCATTTATTTTGCTAAAACTAGCAGGTGTAATTCTTTGTTAACACCAGCAGGTGCATTCCTTTATTAGAATTCAGCAGCTGCATTCCTTTGTTAGAATTCAGCAGTTGCGTTGTCTTCGTGGCATTCAGCAGATGCACTGTTCACCAGCAGATGCATTCCATTTTGATATTTCAGCAGTTGTTTTATTGTTTTTAAGTACAATTCATTGCGACTGGATGTCAATATTTTTCCTGCGGCTGGTCGATATGTTAACGACGCTGTTTTGTTTAAAATAAGACCTTGCGACTGGTATTAGTATTGCGACTGGTACTGTTCATTTCAGTTGGTATTAGTCTTGCGACTGGTACTGTTCATTGCAGCTGGTTACTGTTCATTCTTCGTTTTCTTCAACAGATAACGAAATTTCAGAATTTGATTTCTTACTCATTTACACTTCAATTCAAATGAATCTTTCGACTTATCTGACAGATTCAACTAGCTAATTTATTCAGTTTTCATTTTCGCAAGCTTTACAGAGAAATCCTTTACAGTTCCAGAACATCATTAGTCAAGAGAAAACCAGTAATTCGTACAAGAGAGAAAGAAAACAAATTTATGAAAGAAAAGAAAGAGCAGAACAATGTTTTAGAAAATATTTTATGTCCATTTTGATATTTCAGCAGTTTCTTTATTGTTTTTAAGTACAGTCCATTGCGACTGGTTGTCAATATTTTTCCTGCGGCTGGTCGATATGTTAACGACGCCGTTTTGTTTAAAATAAGACCTTGCGACTGGTATTAGTCTTGCGACTGGTACTGTTCATTTCAGTTGGTATTAGTCTTGCGACTGGTACTGTTCATTGCAGCTGGTTACTGTTCATTCTTCGTTTTCTTCAACAGATAACGAAATTTCAGAATTTGATTTCTTACTCATTTACACTTCAATTCAAATGAATCTTTCGACTTATCTGACAGATTCAACTAGCTAATTTATTCAGTTTTCATTTTCGCAAGCTTTACAGAGAAATCCTTTACAGTCCAGAACATCATTAGTCAAGAGAAAACCAGTAATTCGTACAAGAGAGAAAGAAAACAAATTTATGAAAGAAAAGAAAGAGCAGAACAATGTTTTAGAAAATATTTTATGTTATGACAACAAAGAGGGTCCCCAGAAGAAGGGTGAGTGCGCGGCTGACGAACCGTGTGCCCTTTCAACAGAAGAAGGATCAGGTGTATAGGCCGACGGATCTGTATATCCCTTCACCATGAGCCATAGTGCTAGAAACTGATATCAGGAGTTTGATCAAACGAATTGGACCAAAATGTTTAAAGTGTTGTCCTAATTTCAGAAGAGCGCAAGCGTGATTTTAATCACATCTCCAGAAAATGTTTTTCAGAATTTGATTATGTTTTATGCTTTCAGTTTCTATCATATTTATCAGATATATATTATTGCGCTTGTTCATTCCAAAGCGTATTCAGATTTCAGTTATGTATTCAGCTTCCAGATTCCAGTTTCAGTTTCTATTGTATGATTTTGCTATTCCAGATTTTACCTGCTGAGCCTTTGGCTCACTAGTTTTCATTGAGTGCAGGTAATAGGCAGTAAAGAGCTGGATGGAGAGTGGCTGGTTGGACAGTGTTGTTTATCGTGGACATCTTTCGTTGTTCCTTTTAATTTTGATGTACAGAACTTTAGTTATGGTTTTGTATGTTAACAGATTTCTAGTTCCTCATTTTTGTAGAAATCTGTATGAACTTTTGGTGTAGAGATATATGCAAGTTCATTCGCATTCCTAGCAGCAGTTGCATCAGTTCATTTGTATTTCAATCAGCTGAGGATTTAGTTTCGTGTTTGTATACCCTTGCAGCTGATTTTCTTCATTGTTTCCTTTGTTCCACATTTCAGCAGCAATGAATTGTGTTTATTCGCAATTTAGTCCAGAATTTTAGTAACGACTTTTATGTTTATTAAGATTGAAATTTTTGGGTCTTTCAGTTCGAACCCCAAATTTCTAAATTTCTTTTGAGAAAAGTCAGGTCGTTACAGTTGGTATCAGAGCATGGTCCTTGAGATAAACACACTTCCAGTCTGAACAGCTCTCTCCAACCGCTTCTAAATCTGTGAGTTTTAAATTCATGTTTTAGCATAAAGTAATCTCTCATATAGAATTATGGTGGATTTGGGCTACCCTTACAGATATGTGAAGAAGAGGTAGAGGAAGAAGAAGTTTTACAGAAGCAGATAGTGAGTCTGATGGAATGAACCCCGTCCTCAATACCATGGCTCAGATGTTAGAGAGCTTAGTTGACCAAAACATTAATGGGAATGGTAAAATCTTAGGAAGAATAGTTAGTCGTGAAAATCCACAGGAGAGGTTTAGAAGACAGAGACCTCAGGAATTTTCTGGTACTACCGATCCTCTTATAGCAGAGAGTTGGATCAAATCCATAGAGGTGATTTTTGACTATTTGCAACTGACTGAACAAGAAAGGCCTCGGTGTGCGATTTATATGCTGAGAGGAGATGCCATGATATGGTGGGAAGGAGCCAAGTTAACAGTAGACTTGGAAATTCTTACTTGGGGAGAGTTTAAGAGAGTGTTTTATGAACAATACTT
>KQ992660.1:0-13531 GCA_001598015.1 Dorcoceras hygrometricum
CCTTGTGGCAGTGGTGGCAAATGTCCTCGCTCTTGTTAGGCTTAGAAGCCCTTGCCTTCGGCTTCTTGGCAGACTTTTCCTCTTTCGCAGGAGCAGAACGCTTCTTGTTCTTGCGTCTGGGTCCTTTCTTCGTAGAGGAAGAAGAACTCAGAAGGAGGACGGGTTTGTCCTTCTTTATGGTCCCCTCAAACACTACAAGCATGTTCACCACCTCTTCAAGAGTGGCTTCCAGCTTGTTCATGTTGAAGTTGACCACAAAGGGGTCAAATGCAGCAGGCAGTGAGAGGAGAATTACATCCACAGACAGCTCATGTGGAAGTGCGATATCAAGGCCCGACAGCTTTTCAACGAGCCCAATCATGCGAACCCCATGCTCGCGGACCGAAGTCCCATCGCGCATGCGACTCGTCATCAGCTCCTTGATAGCCGTGAACCTCTCATGTCGAGAGTTCTCCCCGTAGAGTTCTTTGAGAAGAAAAAGTATGGCAGAGGCATACTTTGTCTTCTCGAAGCGCCGTTGCATTTCATTGGACATCGATGCCATCACATAGCATCGAGCTCTAACCTCATCGTCCCGCCATTGGTTAAGCGTGATCAGCTCCTCAGGGCTGATATCGGCAGGGGTTTCCTCCGGAGGTGACTTCTCTATCGTATAGAGAAGCTTCTCCGAAGCCAGTACAAGATTAAGGTTGCGGAGCCAGTCTTGGTAGTTAAGACCAGTGAACCTGTTGCTATCCAGTATAGCAGCAAGCGGGTTTCTCATCGAAACCATTTTATAGCAGTTATACTGAAAAGAAAACAGACATGCATTACTGACTATATAAAAATAAACGCTAAGACATAAAACATGGTCATTAAGTTTTATGAATTACCCTCCCACTATTTTAACGATTTCACCACCCTCTAATGGAATCGAGAAAACAGGTTTCTTTAGTGGGTACACGGAGCCCAATCAAGCGATCATGGACCCGAATAATATCAGCCATCCATGACCCCCGAAAGGTAGTTTCCGATTGCAGCCGGTGCAACCTCCATGTATTCACCTCACGTCCAGTAAGGGCCCAATAATATGACGCCGTTTACTATCACGTGTCAAGATTGACCCATCAATGTTGAGTCGTGAAGGACGGTCCCCTTAACGCCCCCAATAATATGAGCCAACGTTAAAGGGAGTTCCAACCGACTCACAACAATTGTCAATGACGTGGACAGCTTTTCGGCATACATGACCCCCTCAATAATATGAGCCAGGCCATGCATACGGGTAGCATCGATGTACACCCATTGTTGATGGAAGGTAGGGTTAATTTAAACAATTTTAAATACCCTTTTGTTTATCGAATAAACATTTATCTTGATATGAGTTTTAAATCAAATTTAAAACGAGGGATTTTATTTTTGAAAAATTTTGGTCTCATGCATATTTAAATCTAATTTAAAACATGCAAACATGCGGATTCAATTTTCTATATATCAACATATATAAAGTAATATTGGGATGATCGATCACGAGAGCTATGCGGTCCGTGGTTGCCAGCCACGGACCTGGGTCCAATCCTAGGGATAATGCAATATGCAATGCAATCCTATTACAAAGCTTTCCGGTTTTACAGATCTTCGGTCTTCAATATCTTGATCGTCATTGTCCACCGTCTTCGGATGTCCTCCCACTAAATCTAGTAATTTCAATTTAAATCGACTATGACAAATAAGGGATACATTTATCAAGGGGTGGGAACGAGCCACAAACAGGCCCACTTTAAATGATAATCAAATATTTAAAAACCAAAATCATATAAAACCTATTGCATACACTTAACACATTGGGCACGGCTCTCGATCACCCCAATCATGCAATTAATCTAATTAACATGCATAATTCAAATAATCTAATTATTTATCGTAAAATCATATTCTAATTACGAAATCGTATTTTATAATAAAATCGTATTTTGCCGATAAAACAAATTTTAATCAACAAAATCATATTTTATTACAAAATCATATTTCATAATTGAAATCACATTTTACTATTTTAATTGTATCAATATTGGGCTTAAAACAATTTTAGGCCCAAAAACTTAAAATTTCAAAATCGATCAAAATCGAGCCCGACATCGCATACCGGCCCGAAAACTTCACGGGCTGCCCGGGACAGGCCCGAACCAAACCCTAGAAGAAATCAGACCAGCCGTCATGACATCGCCGGAGACTCGCCGTAGCGGCGGGCGGCCGACGGCGCCGCCATGAAGAATTTTGCGCGTCACAAGGCCACGCAGCCGCGACAAGCACGACGCCATCGCGCGCTATCGTGCGGCACAATTCGTCCGACCAGCGACCAGCAGTCGATGCCAAGCGTGCGAGATCATCGGCCAGCAAGAGCAACGATTGCGCAGCGGCGATTGAGGCGACGGGCCACCATTCGCGCATCGTCGTGCCACTCCAGGCGCACGGCCGCGCGCTGCACCGCGAGGGAGGCGACGTTCCAGCGGCGAGGGAGGCGCCGTTCCATGCGCAACAATTTGCACGACGCATCGCCATCCTTCGCGCAGCCCGAGCGCACAATCGCTTCCATCGGCCGCACGACTTGAAAGGTCATCGCGTGACCATCGCGCTGCCGTATGCACGAGTGCGCGCGGGGAGGGGCGCCGCCACGCACGGCGGTGGCCGGTGGTTGTGTCGTAATTATTTGGCCTTTCGATCTGAAAATTAAAGATTAGATACAATTCAGGCATAATCGTATGATCAGATCCGAAAAACACTGGCTCTGATACCACTGTTGGGGATCCGGATCCGCCCCCCGACGAGGCAGCGGAAGAACATAGAATAAAAGCCGGGAGACGATCAATACGAAAAAACAACAATACAAATATCGTCATACATAGGGGGTTCAAAACCACTACCTTGCTGGCACTTGTGCCTGGCTCCAACCGTAGTTACAATAACGTCGGCTCTTCTCGGTAGACTGCGGTAGAAATCACCAATCCGGTCCACGACCAGAACCGAGACTCCTTTGTCAGCCTACACTAGAAGCACTGACAAATTCTGTACGAACGAATTCTCCTCGTCGAATCGGCCGGAACAAATTCCGGCGACTCGAGGCGGCGGCGGCGGCGCGTGTGTAGAGAGGAGGGGAGGCGGCTACTTTGTGTCTAGGGTTTTTGGGAGTTATCTCAAGTCTTGGGTTTAGTCTAGGTTTAGGCTTAATTAAATAAGCTTAGGTGTTGGACTTGGACCGGCCCAACGGGCCCGGGTCCAACGATGAACATTCAGTTCATCTCCACCACCGAGACTTCATCGTAACTCCAATCATCTCGAATCTAGTACTTGTGTGACTCTCAATGGTTCAGGGATACAGCTAGCCGTGGGTCCACAACCATTGTGGCTCCGGAATCACAATTCCGGACCTGCCCAACGGATCATGGTAAAGCGTCTAGCAACATCGCCCCATGATCCCCTAGGTATCACTGATAGTTCCTGCAAGAACCATTTGGTCGTGGTTAGCGTACAGTACGGTCCTTTCAACACATATATCTCGGTTAGATCAACGACCATTGGTAAATCGAGAGTCGCTATAGATCCGATAACTATGCATACATCTTGGAGATCGAATAGTGACATCGCGAGAGTAACTAGGTAAACACATTTACCTAAAACACTTATAGTACTCTGGCCAGAGATTTATACACTATTATCCCCTCAGATAGCATAGGATATCCACGCATGTCTGCGAGCGGTGAATCCTCGACAACGATGCATCGACTCCTACATGCATCGGGGTCTCACCCAATCCCGACGCCTTATGACCCCAAGTGAGTCAGCAAACGGGTCAAAGTGAGACGCCTATCATGTAGAGTCTCAATGACGTTTCGAGTCGTGAGGACTAATCAGTACAACCAAGACCTCGGACTTATCCACTCGACAAATGGTAACCACTTGGAAAGTCCGAACGAGGGTAGTTCGATAGATCACCAGGTCACTATCTATCTGCATGCTCAGAACATCACAATGTTCCCTACCAATGAAACATGGTACTTCGCATCGCTGATACTAGTCTCGAACTCGGGCGGCCTTTTCCTCATTTTGACGGCCCAATCGACTAGGAACATGTTCAGAATACACAGCGACTATTAGATGTGTTTTATGATAGCCGTCATACCCACTATCACATCTAACATACGCTTTAGTACATTCCAGGTCTTTACTCAACGCAATTGTAAATCATTACACACATAATGAAAGTAAAGAACGCCATATAAGTAAATGCGAATATCATATATAAAGACTGTTTGTACAAGAGTCTATAAACCCACACGCCACAAGTTGGCTAGTTGGGCATCTACTCTAACAGCACAGTCATCGAGCCCTGCTCCAAAAACTCAAACTCCCGCTCACGGGCAGCCACATACGAATCGGGGATATACTCCTGCTTGAAGGTCTCACAGAAACTGTCCCAAGTGATACCAAATCCAGTCTCCACTAAGGTACTAGACGCACCTCGCCACCAACGCTCTGCGGCCTTCCTCAGCAACAAGGTCACTAACCTCAACCGGAGTTCATCGTCATACTGAGCTCGATCAAAAAGATGTATGACGTTATGGAGCCACGAATCAGCATCCTCGCTCGACTCGTCGCCATTAAAGACAGGAGGATTCATCCTCTGAAACCGAGCTATAACAACATCCATTCTCTCCACCGGAGCCGGCGGAGCCTCAACTTCCCCCTCTTCGCTACTCTCACGGGTATGACTAGGAGCACTATACTGATCCTCGTTCTGACCTCCTGATTCCTGGAACTGCCCCCTACCTATACCACGACGTCTAGGCGGCAACTAAATACACTCAATAGGATAAGGAAAGCAGAACAGATACAGCATATAACACAAATATGCATCACATAGTCACATAAGTCAAGCACATGCAACACACGACACTGTGCCTAAGCATCCATACAAATAAACATGTATCAGACTCCACACGGTAATACAACAACGAAGCACAGGGCATCTCCCTGGATACTAGACTGATACATACATATATTCTATAAGCTACTGGGACACTCAACCACCTCCTGGGGCACCGCCAGCTGGATTAACTCCTCGACCAGCTGTATGACCTGGACAACACAACAGGCAAGGAAAACAAACCAAGCCCCAGAGGGACATGGGGTCAGACCCCAGTACGGAGAGCAACTATAAATCAGCAGTAAACAGCAAGAATAAAATACAGATGCTATGCATGAGATGCAGGACAACAGTAACTGACTCCAACTGGAAAGGAAGTCAAGCAACTCAATGCACAGCTCAACGAAATCTGCAACAACGTGGCCACTGGGTGTGTTCCAAGTGTGGTAGCTAGCCACTCGCCGGGACAAAACACCCGAATACCAGATGCATCAACAACTCGACCTGCTGTTTCCCAACCTATGAACTGTGGTAGTTAGCCACTCGGTGCATAGGGGCTAACATAACCCAGCAGGGAAATGAGAGTGCGGTATTGCCGCTCGCCCTCGCATCCTGGTAAGAAACAGAGCAAGAACAACAAGGCAATGGCTGCAATAGCTGGAATGAGATGCTAATATGCGGATGCAACATGCTGAACAATAACAAGCATAATCATATGCACAACACAATAAACACAGCCATCTCATAAAAACAGTGCCTCAAAAGGCATCACCACACGGCAGCCAACAACCAGCAACTACCATTTTATCCAAGCCATGCCTACGCTGCATTTACAAGCTCAAATCAGTACCTTTCCTCCGCAACAATTACCACTGAAAGGATCCCGAAGACTCTGGTAAAAGCCTGCTAAACAACAAGCGTATAACTCAGGGATCTAACAGAAATTCACGGCTGGGAGCTACGCTCAACCAACACCGTTTCCTACTACCACAACTTCGCAAGGAGCTTAAAACAAGGCTAGGAACAAGATCTCAACACGAGGAAATGAAGTTCTACCTGATACTACAAAATTCACGAACTGGCAGCAACTTCTCGTTCCTCAACTAGCCCACCACAACCTCCAAAAGTGGTATAGGATGAAGGAGCTTCTCGAGAGGAGTCCAACGCTACCTCGCACGAGCAAAACAATCACCGGAACCGATGGGAATTCATCGGAAAACCTCACGGTGAACAGTACTCTACGGTTCGAGAAACAGAGAACAAAAGGCTGGAAATTTCTAAGTATGGGAACTGATATCACAAATTCGAAGACCAAGTCTTCCTTAAATAATTCCCACCACTGCTGAAATCTTAAAAACAATCCACCGACAAAAATCAGTCGACGCCTTCTCTTCAACAAACGAACCCGCTGCTGCCAGCCGCAACGATAGCAAAGGCCTTGTAATACAGATCAAAACGGCGTCGCAATAACTTATCAAAAAGACGTAAATGACGTAATCTTAGCTGCAAACAGCTGAACATCCAGTCGCAAGAACAAAACAACGCATAACGCTACTCTCAGCTGATACCAGTAGCAACATCAAAACGCAGCGTTGCAACTAACTCAAACGACGTCGCTCCACTGACGTCATCATAGCTGGCAGCAGCTCTCGCTAAATACCAGCAGCAAGCTACAGTGACGTTCTAACACCAGCAGATACTCTTACGTCACATGCACCTCAAAATGTATAGCGCTCATCACAAAAACACGCTAATTTCCCCAACGACTGGTTCCTACGCTACCTGCTGGCAGACTTCTCAACAGTAGATATCTGCTCGCTAGCGAAACGGCGTCGCTTCAACTAATCTAAACTATGTCGTTACAAACCAATCCAACTGCTGTCGACAACAACCAAAACAAAGAACAATACGCGCTAAGCTACCAGCAGCAAAGCTTACGTTAGCGACTTCGATGCCAATATAAAGCATGACGTCTTCAAAGCTTCTACCAGCAGATACCTCTAAACCCAAAATTACGAAAAATCTCCAGAATTATTCTAAGGAGGGAAATCGACCCGAAAATACAATTCAAACATACAAACAGAGATTCTAAACCAACAAAATCTCTAAACAACCGATAGAACCTCTATAATTCGATTAATTCCCACGATTAATCTCAATTAACAAATCCACGTTAGCGACTTCGATGCCAATATAAAGCATGACGTCTTCAAAGCTTCTACCAGCAGATACCTCTAAACCCAAAATTACGAAAAATCTCCAGAATTATTCTAAGGAGGGAAATCGACCCGAAAATACAATTCAAACATACAAACAGAGATTCTAAACCAACAAAATCTCTAAACAACCGATAGAACCTCTATAATTCGATTAATTCCCACGATTAATCTCAATTAACAAATCCAGGTCTCACACCTAGGGCTACACAAGAAAAGAGAACTCACCAACCCTAGACCTAGAGCACGCCGCCCCCTCCTCTCCACAAACCTCACGCCGCCGCCGACCACCTCCAAGCACCGCCGCCGCCGCCCACCGCCGGTGATCGTGATAGGACTTGTTTCGATCAGCGTGATGAGGAGAATCCGTTCGTGCCAAAATCCGTCAGATCTTCTAGTGCAGATTGATGGAGGAATCGTGTTTCCGGTCGTGGACCTGATTAGACGATCTACCGCCGCCTACTTTTTGAAGTGCTGGTTTCCTTGTGAAACTGGTCGGAGCCAGGCGTCTAGACGCCAGCAAGGTAACAATCGATAAACATCCTATGTATGGTTTATTGATTATTTGTAATGTATTGAACGTATCTCGGGGCAAAATTTTAACTTCCGCTGCGCCCCCGGGAAACGAGATCCGGATCCACCATTGTCGCCAACATTTCTTCCCTAGTTATTGTTGATTGTTTGCTCAGTTATCTTGAACTCTTGGCCTTGTGTTAGACATATTTCTGTTTTGTTATCTTGCTACTGTGTAGTATTTCCAGATTGCTGTTTGATTTCGAGGACGAAATCCTTTTTAGTGGGGGAGAAATGTGAGACCTGGAATTGTATAAGATTAATTTGGTTGTAATAAATCGGTTCTTAGAGATTTTTGGTGGTTCAGATCTCTGTATGTAAGTTTGGTTTGCATTTTCGGGTCGGAAATCACATTTAGAGCGATTCTGGGAGTTTTCGTATTTTTCAGTTTTGGGAGGTGTAAGCTGGTTCTGTTGTAGCAGCTGGTCGGTGGCAAATCCAGTCGCAACGTTTAATTGGTAGAGCGAGATCTCGATACGCCATCGTTTCTATGAAGTCTGGTAGCGTGTTTTGTATCCAGCCGTTGCATTTGTGGTTTGTATCCAATGGCAAAAACGACAGCGTTTAGTTAAGTTGGAGCGACGCCGTTTTGGTTGTTGCGCCTTTTACCAGCTGCGAGGAGTGGTTGCGTCTGGTTGTCCAGCTGAGAGCAGATGTCAATGATGGTCAACTCTCCTGTAGCTTGCGTCTGGTTGTTTCGCGCGAGAGTTAGCGTCTGGATGACGTAAGCTATGCGACGCCGTTTTATTAAGTTGAAACTCTGCGTTTTGTTATTGTGTGAGGAAACCATCCGATGGTTTTAGGCGACCAGCTGGTAGATTTGATGACGTTAGCGGTGCGATGTCGTTTTGTTAAGTCGCTGCGACACCGTTTTGATTAGCGTTGTTTGAGATTCAGCAGTTGGTTTCTTTGCATCTGCTGGTTGTATTTTTAGCGTGCGTCGATTGGTTTTGTCGATGGATGATTTTAACCAGCTTTTACGCGTGCATTTAAGGAAGACTTGGTCTTCGATTTCAAGCACCAGATCCCATACTTAGCGAAATATTATCTTGGTTGTCGACCTCTGTTCTTCGAACCCTAGTACTGTTCACCGTGAGCTTTTCCGGTGAATTCCCGTCGTTGCCGGCCTTTGTTTGATACGTTCGAGGTAGCATTGGACTCCTCTTGAGAAGCTCTTCCTCTCTATACCATTCTTGGAGGCTGTTGTTGGCTAGAGCGAGATCGCGAAGTTGCTGTCTTCGGGCGTGTGTTGTGTCGTTGAGGTAGAACTTTGAATTGTTGTTGAGATCTTAGTATTAGCCTTTGTTTAAGCTTCCTGTTAGTGGTATTGTTGGAATCAGTTGCTGGTTTGAGTTGTAACTCCCAGCCGTGGGTTTTGTGCTTGTGACCCGTGAGATTTATGCTTGTACGTTGTGTGTTCAGCAGGTTCCTAACCAGATCTCTTGGGCTCCTTGTTGTGGTAGTTATTGCATAGAATTGAGGTACGCATCTTGAGCTTGTAATTCAGCGTGGAACCTGGTTTGGATAAATTGCAAGATGGCTGTGTTTGGATTGCTGTGTGATGTTGTTGCTCTGTGTGAGAGCTGTGTATGCTTACCGTGTGTAATTGTTGTGTTGCATATGGTTATATATTTGTTGTTCCAGCATGTTGCATACACGCATTCCATTCAACTATTGCAGCCTTTGTTCGTTGTTGTTGCTCTGTTTTCTTACCAGGATGTGAGGGCGAGCGGTGATTCCGCACTCTTATTTTCCCCTATGTGCCGAGTGGCTAGCTACCACAGTTCATAGGTTGGGTTGTGATGCATCTGGTAAGGGTGGGCGAGTAGGGGTGGGTGGGTAGCACCCACATGTCCTACACTCACCATGGCCACATATTCCGTTGCAGATTTCCGTTGAGCTGTGCATTGAGTTCTTTGGCTCCCTTTCTTTGTTGTAGCCTTCGGCTGTTGTCCCTGGTTGCATGCATAGCATCTGCATTTTATTCTCGCTGTTTACTGCTGTTTTATAGTTGCTCTCCGTACTGGGGTTTGACCCCATGTCCACCTGGGGTTTGGTTGTTTTCCTTGTTGTGTTGTTTTCAGGGAACCCAGGTTTTACAGCTGGTCGTGGTTTTAACCCAGCCGGTGGTGCCGCAGCAGGTGGTTAGAATATCCCAGTTGCATATAGAATATTTATATGTATCAATTGAGTTATCCAGGGGATGCCCTGTGCTTCGTTGTCGTATCCAGTGATTGGAGTCTGATACTTGTATTCATATGCTATACTGTTGATATTATTGGGTTGTTTTGTTGGTTTTATAAACTGGGATATATTTTGAGTATTGTATTATTTTAAATTATATTGTTTTAACTCGTCAGGCCAAAAGCAAAATTTTACCCTCTTTTTAATAGCTTCCACAAGTGTTTGTGTGTTTTTACTCTGTTATGAGCACGAGGCCTGACAAAAATTATATTTATATCCTTATGTGCCTGTATGTGGTTTTATGATATGTACCTTGTTATTAGCGGATATAGCATGCTGGGCCTTTACGCTCACTAGGTTTATATGGTGCAGGTGAGCATGATGATGTTGATGAGATTACTCCGACCGGCGGTGACGACGTCTGATGCTCCGCTGCGGCTGTTACCCCGTGACGACTCAGTTACTTTATGTTATTTGTTTTAAACAAGTTCAGTTTTCCGTAAACAATTTTTGAATACTCTGATTTTTATGTTAGCTTGTGAGACGTGGATTGAGGATTTTTACAGTCGTTTTAACGAATTTGAGATGTTATTTTTAATGCTTAAGTTATGGTTTTCATTTATAGCTTTCATTAAATGTATATTCCACGTTGGCTTCCAAAAAAAAAATTAGAGGTTTAGTATGTTTCAGATACTGTAGCAGACCAAGATCTGATAATAGGAAAACGCGAATTCGGAGGCCTAAACGAAGGAATTTGGTCGAAAAGCGGCTTAGGTCACGAGCGAAGCTCGTGAGTCTTGCTCGTTGGACAGTGTCGGAGGGAATAGCACTGGTCTCATGCGAAAATGTGAAGTCTGATCAGAGGTGAAGACAAGAGCTGTTGAGTCAGATGTTGAAAACAAGAGATCTGGATCCAGCTATGAACAGAAGAACAATTCAGATGTGAGGAGAATTCTGGATCAGCTGTGAAGGAGGAATCTGGATCAAGTACAAAGAGAGATCTTGTTCAGATGTGATAGGAAGCGCGAAGAGAATTCTGAGAAGTAGAGATCTGGATCAAGCGCGAAGAGAAGTCTGAGAAGTAGAGATCTGGATCAAGCGCGAAGAGAAATATGATATGAAGAGAGATCTGGATTTCGATGTGAAGAAAAGCCTATTCAGAAGTCAACAAAAGCCTATTTATAAGTCGACAAAAGCCTGAAAATAAAGGACACAAGGACAACTCTGTCGATACTTTACAGAACACCTTTCAACGGGAAGAAATTTGTGTCCAACGGATTAATTTAACCAAGAGGCTATTTATACAAGAGGATTTTGAGAGAAAAGATGATGCAACGATTTCGATTGACAGGAAGAACACAGAAAGGTGAATCAGTCGACCACCATGGAGAAGAAGCTAATTGCAAGTGTCGACTGTTGAACATTATCAGCTTTGTAGAAGCACTTCCTTGTTGTGTGAGATTTAATATTCGAGAGTTGAGCGTTCACTGTAAAATCTCACACACACAGAGATTCACTCCCACATATATATACGAGAGATGTGCGAAACAGAAAGGAATCAACCCAAACCAAACATCAGATCCCGTCCAAACACGAAGACGTTAAACTCTGTGTATGTAGCCTTTCTCACTGAGGAATAAAAGAAGTGATTGAGTGAAAACAGCTGAGAGCTGGTGTAGATTCTAGGAGTACAGATTTGGGCAATGGATAAGTCCCAAATCTGATCGGGTCTGCGGATGAAATGTTCTAGTGGATGCCTTATAGATTTGGAAGAAAGGGAGTGTTAGGATAAAATTTATTATTTTTGGTGATAACAAAAATAAGACAAATTGCTATTGGACAATCAGTTGTCGCATTTAACAGGAGAACATTTATCAATCGTCAAGTGGTATTTCAGCAGTTGGGGTATTCGTTGGAAATCAGCAGATGGTATGCAATCAGTGGATGGTTTGTTCTCGGAGATATTCAGCAGATACATTCCTTGCGAGCAATCAACAAGTGTTTTAGTTTCGAACACAGGAATATAAGTGTTTGCGTGTTTTTGGTAAGAATTGCTAAACGACAGCGTATTGATTGGCTTAGACAAATCAGCAGAAGCATTCTTTAGAGAAATCAGCAGAAGCATTATTTCAGCAGATGTTTTCGTTAAGAGAAGCGTCAGCAGGCAGCTACAGTTTCCTTTAGTTCCGTTGATAGGTTTTTGCGATAGGGAAGAACCAGCAGGTGCATTAATTGATGATAACCAGCAGGTGCATTACTTGATTATAACCAGCAGGTGCACCATTTATGGGAAACCAGCAGACAGCTACAGTGAAATTAACCAGCAGGATCTTTGAGTATAGCAAATCGATGTTGCCAGAAATCAGTCGTTGAGTTTTAAAAAGGACCATTTGGTGGAAAAACACAATATGCATATCAGCAGGTAAATTTTCTCATGTGTTTTTCCAGTCGCAGGATTTGAAACGACGAAGGAAAAGCTGGTAAACAGAAGGAATTTCAGGCGCAAACATAAAAGAAATTCAAATACGATCATTTACTAAAACGGAAAAGATTCGTAGGATACAGTTGCCTGGAATTAAGGAGACAAGGTAGGTACTATTTTGGGTAAATAGTACGATGTACAGAGGCCATTTTTCCTTGTTTGCACAGAAATGGAAAGAAGACAAATTGGCTCTGTCAATGAGCAATTTACCTTGTAGTGGAGCAGGATTTACGGTGTACCATTTTGGCAGTAATTCAAACGGGATTTATTTTCCTTGGAGAATTTTGTGACCGTTGCAATCGAAGCCTATAAATATCAGCAGCAATGTTGAAGAAAAGACACTTTGCCATCTATTCATCGCAGTCACGCTGTCAAAATATTTACAGAGCTCTCTATCTGTTGAAATATTCAAAAAGATCACAAGACTCGAAGAACACCTTCTGTTGATCTTCATAGACAAATCTTCGAGTCATTCTCTGGTTCATTTTATTGAATCGAGTTTCTTTGTTTTAGAAACCAGAGAATTTTTACAGAACTCTCGTGTATTCATTGTTGTATTTGATTGAGTCTGTAAAGAACTGGCTTTGTGAAGCAGTTCAAAAACATCTTTTCGATACTTGTAACCAGCAGCAAAGTCTGTGTGTGGAGTTAGTGAGTCTAGGTGTGAGACCTTTATTTGTAATTGAGATTTATCGTTGGAATGAATCGATAAATAGAGGTTCTGCTGGTTTAAGATCTCTATTTGAGTGTTTGAGTTGCATTTTTGGGTTCCATTTCGTGTGTTGAACGATTCTGGAGATTTTTTATTTTCGTATATTTGAGGTACCTGCTGGTTGACGTGTCAGCTGGTGTTGTGAGCTAGCATCTGGTCGGTGGCAAAACCAGTCGAAGCGTGTTTTAGCGCGAGATTCCTGAAACGCTGTCGTTGCGTGAAGTCTGGTTGCGCGTGTTGTTATCAGCAGGTGCGTTAGTGTATTTGCGTTGAGGATCAAAACGACTACGTTAGATTAGTTGGCGCGACGTCGTTTCGATGTTGCGTCTGGTACCAGCTGGTGGATTTGCGTGCGAGTGTCTGCTGGTTGTTCAGCAGGAGTAGATGTCAATGCGGGTAAACTTTCCTGTAGCTCGACGAGGAAACGTCGTCGTTTCGTTGTTGCGACTGGGAGTCCAGCT
>KQ992661.1:0-16952 GCA_001598015.1 Dorcoceras hygrometricum
CCGACGAAGACGGGCGGCGGCGCACGGCGGCGGCGGCTTGTAGAGAGGAGGGTGGGCGGCGGCCAATGCTAGGTTTAGGGTTAGGTTTAGAGTGTTAAGTTGTTGAAGTATTGGTTTAGGCTTAATTAAATAAGCTTAAGTGTTGGACTTGGACCGGCCCAACGGGCCCGGGTCCAACGATGAACATTCAGTTCATCTCCACCACCGAGACTTCATCGTAACTCCGATCGCCGATCAGATCGGACCGATCGATTCAGTTTCCAAAACTGAATAATATGATCTGAAAAACCGTTTTTCAGAACCCCAGTACAAAATGACCGTTTTGCCCCTCAACAGCGGGAAACCTCGGTTTGACCCCTGTTGACTTTTAGGAAGTCGCACTTCCCAAAATCCTCTTCTCACGCTCAACACATTGAGCTGAGTATCCGTGTGGGAATCTCTAATCCAGTACTTGTGTGACCCTCAATGGTTCAGGGATACAGCTAGCCGTGGGCCTACAACCATTGTGGCTCCGGAATCACAATTCCGGACTTGCCCAACGGATCATGGTAAAGCGTCTAGCAACATCGCCCCATGATCCCCTAGGTATCACTGATAGTGCCTGCAAGAACCAATTTGTCGTGGTTAGCGTACAGTACGGTCCTTTCAATCCATATATCCCGATCAGATCAACGACCATTGGTAAATCGAGAGTCGCTATAGATCCGATAGCTATGCATACATCTTGGAGATCGAATAGTGACATCGCGAGTGTAACTAGGTAAACACATTTACCTAAAACACTTCTAGTACTCTGGCCAGAGATTTATACACTATTATCCCCTCAGATAGCATAGGATATCCACGCATGTCTGCGAGCGGTGAATCCTCGACAACGATGCATCGACTCCTACATGCATCGGGGTCTCACCCAATCCCGACGCCTTATGACCCCAAGTGAGTCGACAAACGGGTCAAAGTGAGACGCCTATCATGTAGAGTCTCAATGACGTTTCGAGTCGTGAGGACTAATCAGTACAACCAAGACCTCGGACTTATCCACTCGACAAATGGTAACCACTTGGAAAGTCCGAACGAGGGTAGTTCGATAGATCACCAGGTCACTATCTATCTGCATGCTCAGAACATCACAATGTTCCCTACCAATGAAACATGGTACTTCACATCGTAGATACTAGTCTCGAACTCAGGCGGCCTTATCCTCATTTTGACGGCCCAATCGATTAGGAACATGTTCAGAATACACAGCGACTATTAGATGTGTTTCATGATAGCCGTCATACCCACTATCACATCTAACATACGCTTTAGTGTATTCTAGGTCTTTACTCAACGCAATTGTAAATCATTACACACATAATGAAAGTAAAGAACGCCATATAAGAAATGCGAATATCATATATAAAGATTGTTTCATACAAGAGTCTATAAACCCACACGCCACAAGTTGGCTAGTTGGGCATCTACTCTAACAAATCCTCGAATCAACCACCGCTTGCCTACTAGCTCTACCTCTTCTCCTAGGCGGCATCTCTACAAGACACTCAAAGGTAAGCACACAAGCAAGTAATTCAAGTAGTCAAGCACAAACCAAAGAACAACTACTGTGCCTAGACTCACATGTGATCAAAGAAATCGAGCTTATCCCAGTTTAAGCTCTGATACCAAAAATGTCAGGCCTCATGCACAACATAGAGTCAAATCATGTAAAACATAGCGGAAGCACTTTAAAAAGTTGCTAAAAAATTTTTTCGTTTTTGTCCTGACGAAGAAAACATAATTTTAAAATACCACAATATATCAAAATATCCCAGTTTAATAAAACATTCACGGCTAAAAGCCATAATACGACAGTATAGCATTTAACAAGTACCAGCCAGCTAATACAACAACCGAAGACACAAAGCACAAGACAAGTCCTCGAATCAACCACCGCTTGCCTACTAGCTCTACCTCTTCTCCTAGGCGGCATCTCTACAAGACACTCAAAGGTAAGCACACAAGCAAGTAATTCAAGTAGTCAAGCACAAACCAAAGAACAACTACTGTGCCTAGACTCACATGTGATCAAAGAAATCGAGCTTATCCCAGTTTAAGCTCTGATACCAAAAATGTCAGGCCTCGTGCACAACATAGAGTCAAATCATGTAAAACATAGCGGAAGCACTTTAAAAAGTTGCTAAAAAAATTTTTCGTTTTTGGCCTGACGAAGAAAACATAATTTTAAAATACCACAATATATCAAAATATCCCAGTTTAATAAAACATTCACGGCTAAAAGCCATAATACGACAGTATAGCATTTAACAAGTACCAGCCAGCTAATACAACAACCGAAGACACAAAGCACAAGACACTCCCCGGCTAATTGAACTAATACATATATGCTATACGCTAACTGGGACACTCTACACACCACCTGGGGCACCTCCAGCTGGATCAACACCAAGACCAGCGGAATAACCTGGGAGACCTGAACAACAAGCAGACAACAAAACAACCAGTCCCAGAGGGACATCGGGGTCAAACCCCAATACGAAGAGCAACATAAAACAGCAATCAGATACATCATGCAATGTATCATGACGTGCAAATGCATGAGCGGTACAAAGAACATTGGTGACAACCGGAAGGCCAAACGAATAAGAAACGACAATTGTGACACATCACCGAGCTTCGGAAGCTACCCGATCGCACCCATTGGAAAATAGAGTGGCTCATCGCCGCACCTGCACGGGAGCCACCCGCCAGGTCGCACGGAATTTCAAGTGGACCAACCACCCGCCAACCTCTATCCAGGTCACTGCAACTACTGAGGACTGGGAACAACTCAACCACATCCTCCAGCTGCTGCAACTGAGGACTGGGAACAACTCAACCAACATCCTCCAGCTGCACTCAATCGTGGTTTTGCAACACCATTCCGCACCACGAGGGAATAGCTCCAACAGAGCAACATATCATGGCTAACAAGGAGCCATTGGCTCAATATGCTATGTAGATGCAGTAACATGCTTAACATGATGCATGTACGTGTAATGCCAGAAAACACAACAAAGGCATTCGAATAATCGCATGCATAGCAACTCAACAGATCACCAAACCAGCAGGTAATACACCAGATAGTTTAGCCAATAGACATACATAATATACACAGCTTGCCTCTACACAAACACTCGGCACAACTATATAACACATAATACATCCCCATGCCTATCTCAAAGCTGTAATACAAGCTCGATTCGTACCTCAATTCTGTGCAACAAATACTACAATCAAAGATCCCGAGAAATCTGGATATCAACCTGTCGAAGCACACAGGGCATAAATCACAGGGACACTAATACACAGAAAGCACGCTGGGAGTTACACACACACTCAACCAGCTATCATCCTACACAACAACTCAACAGAAAGCTCAATTCTAGGCTAGGAACAAGTTCTCATTGAATAAACGAAGTTCTACCTGAACTACGAAATGCCCAAGCTAAACCAGCAACTTCGCGTTTCTGCTCCAGCCCACAACAGCCTCCAAAAAGGGTATAGGATGAAAGAGCTTCTCAAGAGGGGTCCAACGCTACCTCAAACGTACCAAACGGTGGCCGGAAACGATGGGAAGTCCTGGAGAAATGCTACGGTGAACAGTATCTAGGGTTCAAAGCGAAGAACACAATCGGGGAAAAAATATCACTAAGTATAAAATCTGGTATCTCAAATTGAAGACCAAGTATTCCTTAAATACACGAGTAAAAGCTGGTTAAAATCATCCACCGACAAAACCAGTCGACGCACGCTACAAACAAATACAACCAGCTGATGCAAAGAAACCAGCTGCTGAATTCTCAACCAACGCTAATCAAAACGGTGTCGTAGCGACTTAACAAAACGATGTCGCGCCGCATACGTCATCAAATCTGCCACCAGCTGGTCGCCTAAAACCATCGGCTGGTTCTCAAATCCAAAAGCTGGATTATATAACACTCAAAAGCTGATACCAGACGTTGCATCAAAACGATGCGTTCCAACTTAATAAAACGGCGTCGCATAGCTTACGTCATGAAATCCGGTCGATAACCCCCGCGCAATACCAGCCGCAAGCTACAGGAAAACCAGACGCAAGCTACAATAGAGTTGACCATCGTTGACATCTACTCTCAGCTGGACAACCAGCAGGCACACACGAATCGATCCCACCAGCTTGTACCAGACGCAACACTCAAAACGGCGTCGCATCAACTTAACTCAACGCTGTCGTTTTTTCCATTGAATACAAACACACCAATGCAACGGCTGGATACAAAATACGCTACCAAACTTCATAGAAACGACAGCATAGCGAGATCTCGCGTTTACCAATTAAACTGTTGCGGCTGGATTTGCCACCGACCAGCTGCTACAACAAAACCAGCTCATACCTCCCAAAACCCAAAAATACGAAAACTTCCAGAATCGCTCTAAATGTGAAATCTGACCCGAAAATGCAAACAAAACATCCAAACAGAGATCTGAATCACCAGAAATCTCTAAGAACCGATTAATTCCAACCAAATTAATCTTATACAATTCCAGGTCTCACAACAACACTAAGCCAAACCGGTCAACGCAAAACGTTGACATCTGTCCAAGAATCCTTACCCGTTAACAGATTTCACCGACTTCTGGAGACTAGCGCTAAACAGCGATTACTCAACAAAATGACGACGTTGAGACTTCTGGACACGCCAACAGGTCTGATCGAAGTGTTACAACAGATCTCTTATAGTACTGAAGGCTAACGCGCCAACAGACTCTAGCGCTAAACCCAAAACGATGTCGCGTAGAGTCCACAGGAGAAGTCTGAATACAAAACGCTAACTGCTGGAAACATTTATACGCTAACGCTAAATCGCTAGAGAAATCTGAAAACAAGCGCCACTCGCTATTCCACGCAACAGCGATCACCCGCTACAGGAGAGTTGACTTGCGTCGACATCTGCTTCCGGCGAAAAACTTAACAAACAACTCTCTCGCACGCACCCGATCTCGCAATCCAACGCTAAGCCAAACGACACCGTTCCAACTTATTTAAACGACAGTGTTTTGGAATACAACACACAAAACGCGCGAGCAGACTTCGCAATGCATCTAGCGCTACCAGATCTCTACCAAGACTCCTAGCGCTAACTAAAGTCAAATCTCTCTAAACGACGACGTATGGAATTCGCTCCAACAAAACACGCTGCGAACCAGCAAACACCAGTGACCCGATTTCACTAGAAATCCGAACAGATCGCACGCACCCGATCTCGCAATCCAACGCTAAGCCAAACGACACCGTTCCAACTTATTTAAACGACAGCGTTTTGGAATACAACACACAAAACGCGCGAGCAGACTTCGCAATGCATCTAGCGCTACCAGATCTCTACCAAGACTCCTAGCGCTAACCAAAGTCAAATCTCTCTAAACGACGACGTATGGAATTCGCGCCAACAAAACACGCTGCGAACCAGCAAACACCAGTGACCCGATTTCACTAGAAATCCGAACAGATCTCTTCACAAAATAGATTTCTCATAAAACAAATTTGTAGCTCAAAAATACCAAACTTTCCAGAATTGTTCCCAGTATGAAATCTGACCTAGAAATACTTTTGAAGTCTTCCAACTGAAAGCTAAACAACCAGATTTGTCCACGCACGATTCTGAATTCTTAAAATCCGATTAATTCCACCAATTAATCATATTCTAATTTCTGGATCTCACACTCGCATTAGCCACTCCATGGTGAATGGATCTCTGTCGCTCCTCTTGCACAACAAGTGCGAAGACCTTCGGTATGATTGGCAGCGGCTCCATCATTAGAACTTGTGCACGAATCTGTGCATATGATTCGTTCAGCCCAATCAGAAAGTGCATAACACACTCTTGGTTCTGGTAGGTTATCCACTCCTTCATGGATCCACAATTGCAGACTGAAGTAGGCTGATAATCTCTGAGCTCATCCCACAATACTCGCAGTTTGGTGTAGTATGAACTAATGTCCATCGATCCTTGTTGCAATCCGTTGAGCAATTTCTTAATCTGGTAATCTCGTGGAGCATTGCTTTCATGAAATCTGTCATGTAGATTCTAGATATTGGCATATACATCAAGCTATCAGCTATGTATCGTGTTACAGAGTTTAGCATCCATGATATTACCATACTTGTAATGCCCAGACATTGTAGAGGCCACAATTAGAAAGTTGTGAGATTTGAGGGATTACAATGCTATTCTATTCAACTCTTGATTCAAATGAGTTTCAGATTTTGTACTATTTAGCTTCCTCATTTAAAAGCTAAATTCAGATTTCATGTTTGCAAGATATCAGCCTTTATTATGGTTTAGGTTGATATTAAGATAATTAGAATTCAAACTTCAGCGGGTGTTTAGCTAATCACTGCAAGCCAATCGAATCCTTGTTTTTTTTAATTAAAATCGTTTGGTTTCCATGTGCATCATTTTCATTTTAAAACAGTAGTACGCTTTTAGAAGATTTTGGTCATGTTGATTTAAATCCGTTTACTTCTCTAGGTCATTTACAAATCATATATATATAGGATGTTAGCTGCTTCATGCATCATGTGCATCATTTTCATTTTAAAACAGAGTACGCTTTTAGAAGATTTTGGCATGTTGATTTAAATGCGTTTCTTCTCTAGGCATTTACAAATCATATATATATAGGATGTTAGCTGCTTCATGCATCATTATCTTCAAATTAAATTACTTTTAAGCGGTGCTCTCTCTCAAGAAACCGAACAAAAGACTTTTAAAGTTTTTCGAAGGAGACGATCGGAGTGTTAGTGGTTGGCTGGATTTCAACTGCGGTTGTGTTCAAGAATTCAGGCAAGTAAACTCTGTTTCTTGCTCACTCAGTGAAAGCATATATTCAGTTCTGCTTGCATGTTTATATGAGATTTTAAAGTACGGAAGAAAACTTCGGTTGTTTTTCAAAACCAGAAAAGTTCATGCTCTGTTTTTATGAAAGCTGCGTTTTACTGTATTTTGATCCAGAAATGTTTTAGAAAATGGTTTGGTGATGTTCATCCAGTAGTTTCTTGAGTTTTCTTCAGAAATTCCATCGAAGTAGCTTACAAGTAGCTTATTCGATTATTTCCAGAAATTTCTTGAGATATTTTGAATTCTTCAGACGAAGGAAATCGTTGTAGTTCATGTTTTTCCACACGGTTAAGTCTGAATTCTGGTTCTTATACCACGACTGATATTTCTTGGGTGAAAATATTCTAAGTATAGATTTCAGCTGTCAGTAGTTGCGATCAGCAGTCGCACTATTTCATGTTCAGCAGTTGCATTAAATCAGCAATTGCGTTAAATAAGCAGTTGCAGTCGTTGTGTTCAGCTGTTGCATTCGTTTGAGTTCAGCTGTCGCGTTAATTATATTCAGCTGTTACCGTACTTTGTATTCAGATGTTGTTTTAGTTGGTGTTCAGATGTTGGATTGCTCGACGTCTGAATCTCTCTGTTAAGTTGTGTTGACTACTGAGTTGACCAATGACATCTGAAGTGTTTCCTCTTTGATGAGACACTCACGTTTTAAATCAGATTTCATCCTTTATTCCTTCATTTGAGTTGCGTTGACATCTGGTTGACCAGCCGAAATCTGATTTGTTTCTTCTTCGTTGAGACACTTATGTCCAATTCAGATTTCATCCTCTGTGTCTTCAATATTTCTTCAATTGATACAGAAAGCATAGATTTGAATTCCTTATTCATTTCCGCTTCAATTCGAAAGAATTCTCCGATTCAATTGACAGATCCAGGTAGTATTTTTATTCAGTTTTCATCTTCGCAAGTTTTACAGAGAAATCCCTTGAAGTTCCAGAACATCATTAGACAAAAGAAAAACCAGTAATTCGTACAAGAGAGAAAGAAAACAGATTTTATTAAAGAAAAGAAAGAGCAGAACGTTGTTTTAGAAAATGTTTTAAGTTATGACAACAAAGAGGGTCCCCAGAGGAAGGGTGAGTGCGCGGCTGACGAACCGTGTGCCCTTTCAACAGAGGAAGGATCAGGTGTATAGGTCGACGGATCTGTATATCCCTTCAACCATGAGCCATAGTGCTAAGAGACTGATATCAGGAGTTTGATCAAACGAATTGGACCAAATGTTTAAAGTGTTGTCATAATTTTAGAAAATGAAAGAAGAGCGCAAGTGTGATTTTAATCACAGCTCTAGAGATGTTTAAAGAAAATGTTTTCAGAATTTGATTATGTTTATGCTTTCAGTTTCTATCAGATTTCTTAGATATGATATTGCGCTTGTTCATTCTAAAGCGTATTCAGACTTCAGCTATGTATTCAGATTTCAGATTCCAGTTACAATATCAGCTTCTATTGCATGATTTCGTTATTCCAGATTTTACCTGCTGAGCCTTTGGCTCACTAGTTTTCATTGAGTGCAGGTAATGAGCAGTAGGAAGCTGGATGGGGAGTAGCTGATCGGATGATGTGTTTATCGTGGCCATCTTCCGTTTTTCCTTTCAGATTTTGATATACAGAACCTTAGTTATAGTTTTGTATGTTAACAGATTTCTAGTTCCTTATTTTTTTGTAGAAATCTGTATGAACTTCTGGTGTAAAATATATATGCAAGTTCATTCGTATTACTATCAGATGTTGTATCACTTCTGCGTATGTTATTACGTTCAGCTGTTTTTTTAGTTCCGTGTCTTTCTACACTCTTACATCTGATTTCTTTTCATTTGTCATGAAAAGTGTTTACCAGATTTTGGTTCTACTTCCGCTCACGTCATTGTTTCGTTCATTTCGTATTTCAGCAGTCATGAATTGTGTTTATTCGAACAGATTTCTAGTTCCTATTTTTTGTTAGTAAATCTGTATGAACTTCTGGTGTAAAGATATATATGCAAGTTCATTCGTATTACTATCAGATGTTGTATCACTTCTGCGTATGTTATTACGTTCAGCTGTTTTTTTAGTCCGTGTCTTTCTACACTCTTACATCTGATTTCTTTTCATTTGTCATGAAAAGTGTTTACCAGATTTTGGTTCTACTTCCGCTCACGTCATTGTTTCGTTCATTTCGTATTTCAGCAGTCATGAATTGTGTTTATTCGCAATTTAGTCCAGAATTTTAGTAACGACTTTTATGTGTGATAAGATTGAAATTTTTTGAGTCTTTCAATTCGAACACCAAATTTCTTGATTTCTTTTAAGAAAAGTCGGGTCGTTACAATATTGTTACATCTTGCCCATGATCCATACAGCAGATCGTCAGATCTGGGCTGATCAATTGAATTATCGATGAAACCTAGGTTATTCTTTGCTGTTAGGGTCATGATCATAGCGCGGCTCCAGGTATTATAGTTCGATCCTGCAAGGAGGTTGAAAACAAGGAGCAGACTTGGATGATCCCCGTTTCGGGGATAGTATGGGCTGCTCAAGTCTTCCAAAGCTGTGCGAATCACAGGCATTTGATTCACAGCCTGACAGCTGCCCCTCGCCATTTGATGGAGTCGAAAGTGACCAAGACCAGCGACAAATCAACCAGAGTGGCGATTCTCTTGCTCTGATACCATATTAGAGATCTAATAAAGCTCAAGCATGCAGCAATGGAATGAAAAAGGCATTCAATTTATTCAAATTATTGCTCTGCTAATGCTATGTTTTTTGTTGTTTTACAAAGCTCAAATGTCATATTTATAGCCACCGAATCTATATTGCTAACTGCTCTGCTAACTACCATGTGCACAACTGGACTCCACGTAAGCATGCTGGCGTGTTTGACGCATGATGATCTTCCACTTCCAACACTCTTAATAACCCATTGTGTTCTCTGAATGGACTTTCAGATTTATTGGGTCGAAAGTGTAGAGAGTTTCTACTCATAGTATTTTGGCCAACGTTTTCGAACAGTATTAGCTGCTGATTGTTGATAATCTGATCGGTCTTGTTAAACGCTGACCATAGTTCTTCCTTTATGTGATATCTCAAGGTGCTATGATGCAGTAGTATCTGGTTTACCTGCATCCTTTCAATGTTTCTGTTAATTGAACCTTGTGTGTGTAATTTTGGTGACGAAGAGAGTATATGTGTTATTTGGACTTGTTTGAGCGAGAAATCTTTATTGATTTGCTAGTGTCGATATCATTTTTTAGAGTCTAACTTTAAACCCCCATCCATATCCCCAGTTGCACATATGTCTCTGTTCATTACGGTAATCAATGTAATTCATGTGTTTTTAGATGGACCCATGAATAGGAGTTTTCAGAAACTCCGAGCAACTTCATGAATGTTAGAAACATTCTTGATAACATTTCGTGGAGTCAAGTAAGTAAAGTTTGCATATTGATTTCCTTATTGTTCTCTGCAAACCAGACGTGATGTTAGCTTGTATTAACAAAAGTCATTATAGTTTACCTGGCAACCATCCATAGAAAATACCTTTTTTTGTCATTCCTATGGATATCTGTTGACAAATCATGGCCATCCCAATATCCATTGATCTAATATGATATTGTTGAAATGCATCATCCTGAGTGGGTTCTTCGCCAATTCATGATGCTACATAACAGTTCTCTTATCTAAAATGACGATACTCCATAACATTGAGTGGAGGAATGTAAATAAGAACTAGAAAAGCCTTCTCCAATTCATGATGCTACATAACAATTCTCTGCTCTAAAACGATGATACTCCATAACATCTACTGGAAGAATGTAAATAAGAACTAGAAAAGCCATCTTTTGATCGTATATCTCAATGAGGGCAAAAGAGTTGAGTTATGTATAAAGGGAAGGATGAATAGAGGGTTTCCATTTTCCTACTTGTACAGTTGCTGTATGAAAGAACACAACATCAGTACATCAGCCCCAGGAATGCGTTTGTTGATCGAATGGCAGAAAAGGTGATATGCTTGGATAGTGTACCGGATACAGAAACAAGGAGTCACTTCTTCAAATGAAGAGAGTGGCTCATGAACGACAATATAGAATTTTCCATTATGAATAGAGACGCATACATGAAGAAGTAATAGTTCAATAGAGCGTAGTCAATCTAATAGGGGTACTACTTTGCTTTTACTCGTGACGCTTCAGTGATTTTTGTCATTTGTTTTGATTGACATGGCAAGTCCATCTACCTCTGCATTTCGTACCACTCATACTCTACATCTAGGGACTGATTGTCACATGCCCGATCCATGGAACTCTGCGTCAAATGGTTCGAAGCTACGTTGATTTGATGCACTGTATACTGAATTTCTAGATGTGAATCTAAACTTTGGATTTGCTCAACCTACACATGCATACGGACCACCTAATGTGTTCCTAATCTATGAGATAATGTCCTGTGAGATTATGTCCTGTCTATTGTTTTGGTTGTACCACTTACTCCATTGGGTTTATTCTGAGTTTAGAATGAACTAACCTCTTTCACCACACAATATATCGTGACTCGTGAGTCATATTGTGGAAGCGCTACATCATCGTCCAGACATTACCATTTTAATTCCAGTGTCAATATTTACGTGTTTGAGGATGCTCGGACAAGCTACGAATTCACCCACCTAACTCCTGCTAATATTAAACGCATTGAATTAAATCGTCCATAGCAAAAAAAATTATCTCATATATCATCATTTTATTTAAAATTACTTAAAACCCATACAAATAACAAGAATCGTTCTAAATCAACAACAGATTTGAGATAGACTTTCAAATATTCAAAAATGGAATTCAGTTTTTTGAAATGTCCGACCAATTCACTAGAATTTCCGTATAATCCAAACTGATGACATGCCAAAATAATTCCTCAAAAGAATGACTATACAAAACACATGAAGCAATCGACGTGGAACAATTCTGACTTCGCCAGCTCCAATGGCTGAAAATTGCCACCGATTTAACAGGGACGCCCCTCCGCCCGATCAACGGCCATAGTCTCGGCTGCCCTTCCCCGAAAATGAATGCGGCTCCGATCTTCTCTGCCCGTCAGCCCATTCCCAACCCCAGCCCCTACCATTCCTCGAAAACGTGTTTCATTCTGAAGCCCGCAACAAATTTCTCGACCAAAAATTCCCCATCAACTTCTAGAACCAGCGCTGTTACTGAGCTCTCTGCGTTTACTTCAGACCCAGCTCAGCCGGAGCTCACTTGGCAAATCGTGACTGGCGCTTTGGGTCAGACAGACAAGATCTTACTTCTTTTGCTTTCCTATAACCATGATTCAGTTCATACAATTGATATGTATATATTTAATCTGTGCAGCCGGTGTAACGCCTTTCGTGGTTGCTGGAATAGAGTTCAGCAAGAGGATTGTAAGTAATTAAACCCATCTGGTTACTTAGTGTATGCAAGCTTCAATATATATATTATATATATATGACTTTGGTGGTTTGAATTTGAAAATGGCATGTAGGTAGCACAGAAGAAGTGTAGTGTGTGTAAAGGGTCGGGTCTGGTCTCGAGGGACAACAAGTACTACTTTCGATGCCCTGCTTGTGGTAATTACTACCATCAGTTTCTCTTTGTTTGCGTCTGCTTCTGTAATTTTGTTATAAAGTCTAGTATATCTAAGTTCTGGAACTCCAACCAAGATATGAACGTATGTGAAAAAGTTTTTGATTCATAAAAGTCAAGAATATTTCCCCAAACCCGATGATCAAATCCGAGCTGTCGTAATTTGGGATATAAATTGCTGAAAAGAGATCAGACAGCGGGCATTCTCGTTAAAGGGCTTTTGCGTTCGTCCCGATATGTTCACTTGGCCGGAAGATTTTAACCAAATATGCATTTTGTAGTTAGAGCTGCAGTAGTTTGTGCGTGTGGAACTATACAGTCAGCTAGTGGATTTTACTTGTTTTTCAGGTGGGTTTTTGCCATGGCAATCATGGAGAAGATTCTTTACTGGTTAAAGTGGCAGATGCCAAGAATCATGCATGTTAATCCTAAGATTATACATTAATGTATGAACTGAGTCGGGCGTTTTTTTTAAGATACAAGTGCTGCAATATCACATGAGATACATGTTAGAGTAGATGCCCAACTAGCCAACTTGTGGCGTGTGGGTTTTATTGACTCTTTGTATAACGATCTTTATTTATGAAATTCACATTTCTTTTTATGGCATTCTTTATTTTCATTATGTTATAATGTTAACAATTGTGTTGGATAAAGACTTAGAATGCATCATAGTGTATGCTAGATGTGATAGTGGATATGATGGCTATCATGAAACACATCTAACAGTCACTAGGGAACATTGTGATGTTCTGAGCATGCAGATGGATAGTAACCTGGTGATCTATCGAACTACCCTCGTTCGGACTTTCCAAGTGGTTACCATTTGTCGAGTGGATAAGTCCGAGGTCTTGCTTGTACTGATTAGTCCTCACTACTCGAAACGTCATTGAGACTCTACATGAGGTGCCTCACTTTGACCCGTTTACCGACTCATTTGGGGTCATTAGGTGGCGGGATTGGGTGAGGTCCCGATGCATGTAGGAGTTGATGCTTCGTTGTCGAGGATTCACCGCTCGCTTTCATGCGTGGATATCCTATGCTATCTGAGGAGATAATAGTGTGATAAATCTCTGGCCAGAGTACTAGATGTGTTTTAGGTAAATGGGTTTACCTAGTAACACTCGCGATGTCACTATTTGATCTCCAAGATGTATGCATAGTTATTAGATCTCTAGTGACTCTCGATGTACCAATGATCGTTGATCTGATCGGGATATATGTGTTGAAAGGACCGTATTGTACGCTAACCACGACCAACTGGTTCTTGCAGGCACTATCAGTGATACCTAGGGGATCATGGGGCGATGTTGCTAGGCGTTTTACCATGATCCGATGGGTCAGTCCGAAATTGTGATTTCGGAGCCACAATGGTTGTGGGCCCACGGCTAGCTGTATCCCTGAACCATTGAGGGTCACACAAGTACTGGCTTCATGATTCCCGCACGGAAACTAAGCTCAATGTGTTGAGCAGAGGAGGAGGAATATAGGGAGTGCGACTTCCTAAAAGTCAACAGGGGTCAAATTGCGATTTCCCAAAGTTGAAGGGCTAAACTGCAATTTTGGACTGGGTGGTCCGAAAAATTTTTTTCGCATCATAATAATCAGTTTTTGAAACTTTGTAGATCGGTCCGATCAGATCGTCGATCGGAGTTATGATGAAGCCACAGTGATGGAAATGAACCGAATGTTCATATGGACCTGGGCCTGACCCAGGCCCATTGGGCCGGTCCAAGCCCATCACATGTCTACTTATTATTGTCCTAGGGTTATTATGACACATACTTGAACTCTAAACCCTTGCAATAGCCGCCCCTCCTCTCCTCCACGCCTCTCTCTGCCGCCGCCGCCGCTTGCCGTGATCGGACTTGTTCCGATCACCTTGTCGTGGAGATTCCGTTCGTGGCAAATTCATCAGCTCTTCTAGTGCAGACTGACGAAGGAGTCCTGTTTCCAGTCGTCGACCGGATTAGGAGATCTACCGCCGCCTACCGTTGAAGTGCCAGATTCCCTGTGAATCTGGTCGGAGCGAGGCGCCTAGACGCCAGCAAGGTAACAATTCAAACACCCTATGGATGTTTATTGTTGATTTATGTTATCTATTGAACGTTTCTGAGGCAAATTTTGAAACTTCCGCTGCGCCACGGGAACAGGATCCGGATCCGTCACTGCGCCAACAGTGGTATCAGAGCCAAGGCTCGGATCTATCAATACATAATTTGTGCCTTATTGCATCAAATCACAAATATTTCGAAAATAAAAAAAACACGGTGGCATTGTAGCGTGCGCACGGCGGCACTGTAGCGTGCGCACGGTGGCACTGTAGCTGCACGCAGCTACAGTGCCGATGGCCGGCCACCGTGCGCGATTGTCGCGCACGGTGGCGTGCGGCACCTGTTGCCCACCTGCGCGTGGTGTGCGAGCAGGTGGCCGCCCCCGTGCGCAACCGTTGCGCGCGCATCGTGCGATAGTGTGCCGCACGCTGTGCATGCGGCGGCCGCCGTCCGGCGAACCCGAGGCGGTGTTGCGACACTGTTTTTGACTTCTAGGGTTTGCTTCGGGCGGCCCGAGGAGTTTTCCGGCCAATATTTGATATTGGGCCATTTTGGTCGGACCAAAATTAATGTTTGGAAATTTTGAGATTTTGGGCCTAAAATTGTTTTTAGCCCAATATGATGCAATTAAAATTGACAAAATGTGATTTTATTGATAAAATATGATTTTATATTTAAAATATGATTTTGTTGGGAAATTATCAAATTTGATTTGATTATTTAATTTATGTCAATTATTTGAATTGATTGTATGTTTGGGATAATCGAGATTCGTGCCCAATGTGTTAGGTGTATGCTAGGTTTTGCGAATTTTGGTTGTAATATTGTTGATATTATTTCTAAGTGGGCCTGGTTTATGGTCAGTTCCCACCCCTTTAAAATTGTATCCCAACGTGTCATGGATATTTAATTGTAAATATTAGATTTAGTGGGAGGACTTTTGAAGATGGTGGAGATTATGATCAAAGATATTGAAGACCGAAGATTTGTAAAACTGGAAGCAAATGTAATAGGATTACATTGCATACTGCATTTCACCTAGGACTGGACCTAGGTCCGTGATTGACAACCACGGACCGCATAGCTCTCGCTATCGATCATCCCAAATTTTATATATGCGATATATGTTTGTGGAATCCGCATTTTAAATTGTGATTTAAAATTAATGAGACCAAATTTCAAAATTAAAATCCCTCATTTTAAATATGATTTAAAATTTATATCAAGATTAAAAAGTTTATTCGATAAACTAAGAGAACTCCCTTTAACGTTGGCTCATATTATTGGGGACGTTAAGGGGACCGTCCTTCACAACTCGACATTGATGGGTCATCTTGACACGTGATAGTAATCGGCGTCATATTATTGGGCCCTTACTGGACGTGAGGTAAATACATGGAGGTTGCACCTGGTGCAATTGGACTCTACCTTTTGAGGGTCATGGTTGGCTGATATTATTCGGGACCATGATCGATTGATTGGAGTCTGTGTACCCACTAAGGAAACTTGCTTTCTCGATTTCATTAGAGGGTGGTGAAATCGTTAAAATAGTGGGAGGGTAATTCATAAAACTAAATGACCTTGTTTTATGTCTTAGCGTTTTTCATACATAGTTAGTAATGCATGTCTGTTTTTCTTTCAGTATAAACTGCTATTAAAATGTTTTCGATCAAAATCAACTTGCTGCTATACTGGATAGCAACAAGTTCACTGGTTTGAACTACCAAGATTGGCTTCGAAACCTCAAAATTGTTTTGGCTTCGGAGAAACTTCTCTACACGCTAGAGAAGACTCCTCCGAAGGAAGCCCCTGCCTATGCAGTCCTGAGGAACTGGCAAAGCTGGACAAATGGTGGGACGACGAGCTTAAGGCACGGTGCTATGTGATAGCATCAATGTCTAACGAAATGCAGCGGCGTTTCGAGAAGACGGTGTATGTTGCTGACATACACCTTCATCTCAAGGAGATGTATGGGGAGAACTCTCGGACTGAGAGGTTCACTACTATCAAAGAGCTCATGACGAGCCGCATGCGCGATGGGACTTCGGTCCGCGAGCATGGGGTTCGTATGATTGGGCTCATTAAAAAGTTGGTGGGCCTTGATATCACACTTCCATATGAGCTGTCTGTGAATTTGCTTCTCCTCTCACTCCTTGCTGCATTCGACCCCTTTGTGGTCAACTTCAACATGAACAAGCTGGAAGCCACCCTTGAAGAGGTGGTGAACATGCTTGTGTTGTTTGAGGGGACCATAAAGAAGGACAAGCCCGTCCTCCTTATGGGATCTTCTTCCTCTGCGAAGAAGGGGCCCAAACGCAAGGTCAAGAAGCGTTCTGCCCCTGTGAAGGAGGAAAAGCCCGCCAAGAAGCTCAAGG
>KQ992662.1:0-14974 GCA_001598015.1 Dorcoceras hygrometricum
ATCGGGTCTGTGGCTCGATCCATCACAGTATAATATACACCCATGATTCGCATTGTTGATGTGTGAATAACTAACTACTAGGCTCTGTTTGGTATGCTGGATTAGCTTTGGATTGAAAAATAATTTCGTGTTTGTCTCGTTTTTAATGTAATTTACGTAGTCCATCCGGCCCGTGATTATTAGCATTAGCAGCCTTCATACATGTGATAATGTATGCCTTCACAAGGAGGTACAATCAGTCCAAGTTTCACAGTTGTAAAAGAAATTGAGTCAAATTTACTATGTTACCCTTGGGACTAATAAACCCTTAGGTTGTACATATCCTATATTTATAGGGATGTTTTGGTCAGCAAAAGGTTATATTACATTTTAATCACTTGATATAAAATGAACAACATAAAACACTTCTACTTCTTTAATATAAAACATCCTTCAAATATTTTAAAATTATCATTCAAAGTAAATATTTATTAATAATCACATCATATATCCCAAACGCACCCTTAAAGTTTAAAACTATATGTTTTCAGTTATTACTTATTAGTGATTTATATTTGTGCCGCATCAATTTGATTTAAATTAAGAAAGGGATAATATCATATTCTATTGCTTCACCGTTATTAGTTTCCTTTTTTGCAATCAAATCAATTTCTGTTAAGAATATATATATATATATATATTCAAATATATTTCCCAATATTTATAAACTCCAATTTGATATTTGATGCATTTCTTACAAAAATAAACCAAATTTCGAATTACATGATAATTATTCACAATCATATCCTTATCTTTGGCACCAAGCAGAGGTAGATGAACTCGTTTGGAACGACATAAAGATATAATGAGGGTTATTATAGTCTTAAAAAAATGGAATGAATAAGTCGCAGTTATTTTATAAGAATTAAAGTGGACTACTCTGACAAATTTTTGGAATGTTATTTGGTTTGCTCGGACAAAGTGCTCCATTTTCTAATTAATATTTATTAATTTGGCACTTCGACTTTGAAGTGGATGCATTCTTTTAACGTGATATTTGGGGGGTTGAGCTTCTGCTTCTAGATGCCGTCTACGTGGATTTCCAATATCTGTATATGTGGTAAGATTATCTTATTAATAGGTTAACTTTCTATATAGGTCAGATGTCTTGATACATATAAGTTTTAAATTGAGTGATATGTACAAGTAGGCAGGGACCCGAAGGAAATGACTTATATAACGAACTAATTCCCATAGCATATCCTCACAATATTTCAGTTGAGAATATGCTTCACACGAGAATCAAACTCGTGAAGTCGAAGAAGTACTCCCACATCATCCCAAGTCATACCAATTCGTCTATGCAACCGTAGGTTCCAATATCTGTATGCCTATACGAAGCCGTCTCGTTCCAATTATTACCCGTGTCTAAGTGTACATTTGTTGCAACATAAATAATAAAACAAAGTCACTAAAAATTAATATTGTTAGGAATGATGAAATCATGAAACTTTATTGGTTTAGTGATATGTTAATAAACCATGGTTTTAAAAAAGTAGTTCTTCGATTTAGTGAACATAAATTTAATCACGTAACAGATTGCTTTGTTTCACTGGTTGTTGTATCTTTATCGTTGGCTTAAACTAAAACATAAAATTCATTATAAACACACATAATAACTGATATTTATTGAATAAATTAATATCAATGCATTGAGTAATTAGATGAAATTCATTGTATATCATGGGTACAAGTCATTGGCATGTATAAGTTCATTGTAGTATAACTAAGTGCATTCAATGTATGATGATATTTTGATTGTCAAAATAAATATAAATTTAAAATGATACATGTTTAGAGATTAAAAGTTTATAAGAAATTGAGCCTGGCGTCATTAAATTTTTGTTGAAGATGATACGATGAATCTCTGAAACCAACTATATTGGACAAGGAACAAACCACGGGAATAGAGTGAATGTAAATCAGAACGTTAAATAAGTGACTAGAGTAGAAAGAGTGGAAACTATGAGTTCAGCTTGAGCAATGTGATAAGTCTCAGCTAAGTGGTTTGTGCAGTTTTATATAAATCAAAGTCGTTTAGTGAAAGTCTTCCAGTTTGGAAGAAGATGAGATATGAAGATGTGCTTTGAAATTCCATGAACAAACTCAGCATACTAATTTACAGCTTTCTACATACATGTTTTCAAAACTGATTTTAACTAGCTTTCTATTTACAGAGTGTACTTTGAGGTTCTTCGGTATAGTTTTATCAGACCAAACTCGATGTATTCTCGATGCTCAAACTTTTCAAGAACCGGAGTTATTATAGCATCATCATCTTTGCTCTGATCGTGCACACCTTATGTCGTTCTTAAATATCCCTGACACGGTCCGATCCTTTACCAAAAATTATTAACCTGAACGAAAAAGGATTATAGTACCAAGGTTACTGATTTTACTAGTATCAAGTGCATATTCAAATTATAGCAACAAAACATGAAGGAAAATTGCTCAAATTCGTTGATCAGAAACTGACCGATTATTGCAAAACTTAGTCATCCAATAAAATCAAAATAACACAATACAAAAGCCTGGTTACCCGAAAAAAATATATTGTGTAAATTTGTATATTTTGCTTTTAGAATATTATTTACGTTCAAAACTTGACCTTCGCTTGTTTATCTTGTGTTAACAATTAAACTTCGATGTTATATTGACATTCGGGCTAGAAATTGGTTAAAAGGGCAAAAACTATTACGTTGCACCCAATACTAAAAATTAAATTGATCTTATTTTTCTTCATTCACCTGTCTTTGTCTAATTTATTTATAAAATTGTTGCTTAATTGGTAGGCTACTATTTATTATCCACAAACTAATCATCAGTCCATTAACATTTGATTGCACTATGATTCATTCTCAACCCATTTTATTATAGGACTAGTCACCCATACATATTTTAAAGACATTATCGATATTTCATTTATGTCTATATAAATAAATAATAGTAATAAATAATGGCAGTAACAGTACCTTACGACGACCAATTGTATATCTTATTCGCCCACTTTGTATTGCTTAATATTTAAATTTTGATATTTAAAGTGTTATAGGAAACTTGAAATAGTAGAAATTATTTATATATGTGATCGCATAATTATATGTGCGAACGCAAGAATTCGTGAAAATAAAATGTTCATTTCCCGCAATCTAATTATGATAGTGATTATAATTCATAAAACAGAATATCCTTTAATAGTGAAAAGTCACGATAAAATGTTTATAGATCATGTCAGATTTCACATTTGATTTAAGCTTAACGTGTAAGAGTCACTTTGGTAAAAATGAATAATTTGTTATTTATGTAAATCAAATAGAAAAATTAGTATTTTATCCCAATACAAATTCAATGTTTGTCAAATTTCAATTTCATTAGCTCGTTAGTTTTTTTTCCCTGTATTTTTGTTGACATGAAACTGTCGAGATAAATATGTTTTTCAGTGCAGGGTCATCAGAAAAAATTACTAAAAATGTTGAATTTGAAAGATAAATTGCTGGAAATCAATTTTGATTAGTGTAATAAAAATTACAAATTTTCCCAAAAGATAGTAATAATTAATATCTTGGGCAATACTAGAGCTCCAGTTTCACACGATAACTAAAATTCATTCAATGGGATACCACCTAGAAATTTCGTTTTAAATTCGTCAACCCTTTATTTCAACCATCTCACACGCCCTTAATTACGAAGTCACGAAAATTAGAAAAAAAAAAATGAAAAATGGATTTTTTTAAATATATATTCAATAAAATCCAAAGAGCAGAGACACATAATCCCTTTTGGACCCCTTAATTTATAATATATTACGAAATTGCATGCATAAATTAATCCAATTAACCAACCCACCTTCAAGCCGGCCTAGGTTCGTTTAATGGAATTCTTCAAGGAGGCGAAGGCAGTAAGATTAAGAAGCCACTTGAATAAATACTTGGCTGCGGACGATGATCAAGTCTCCACGCGGCAGAGCAGAAACGGCGCCGCCAGGAGATCCCGGTGGCTGGTGGAGCTCGTCGACGGCAACAGCCACGTCGTCCGCCTGAAGAGCTGCTTCAACCGCTACCTCACCGCCACGAGCGACCACTTTTTACTCGGCATGACGGGACATAAAGTGCTGCAGACCTCGCCGGATAATCCTGAGAAAGATTTTACCATCGAGTGGCAGCCGATCAGAGATGGATTCCAGGTGAAGTTAAGGGCTTTCGGGGGGACGTACTTGAGGGCAAACGGCGGGACGCCACCATGGAGGAACTCCGTGACGCACGATAACCCTCATGCGGCGGCGACCCATGATTGGGTCATGTGGGACGTGGAGGCCGTGGAGGTGCCGGAGGATGAGGCGACGGTGGATTATTGGTCGTTGGTTTCGAGCTTCTCCTCTGTTTCAGATGAGATATCCGGTCTGGAGCTAGAATTCGACTCGCCGGTTTCTGTCCGGTCCGGGCTGTCCGATTCGGCCTCACCTTCGCCTAGGTTCTCTATGAAAAAGGTACGATTGAATAGTTATTTATCTTAAACTCTTGCCATAATCCATACAACAGAATTACGATTATGAGAATAATATCGTTATAATTTTAGTAATCAAGTAATTAAATATACATGTCAAGAAAACACAAAATTTAAAAAAAAATTGATATATCGTGGTGATATCATTCAATTTCAATATTTCAACCTTAATAATGATCAGAAGATCAAATATCTGCGGCGTGAAATTTTGTTTTTATTTGTTTGCGTAATTGCGAGTTTGGACTTTTATCACCTCGATTCTTTGGGTATATTCTGCAAGTTAGTCCGTTATATAAGTCTTTTCCTACGGATCCTGTTGTATGGTTAATGAGACCTGTGACCTATATAGGAAATTAGTTCATACAAGTTAGGGTGAATCGAAACCACATGGCCTTCATAACAACGTCTAAAATGTGAAACCTAAATTCCTAGGAATATACCAAAATCTTTGACAAGAATTAATTCAAGTCTCTACTTGGGGTTTGATTGAGTCGGATATCACGATAAGTTTAGAACCCAATTGATGTTTTGTTTATTAACTTAATATAAGTAGTTAATTTAGAAAAAAAATTAGGGGCATACTCCAAAATTGGCTTTATTAGGGTACTGATGAATGAACTTTTCCACTAACGTTTGTTACTAAACTTTTCACACGTCTTCCCTTATTATAATATATGTTTATCGAAACTGCACTATTACTTTTCAATAATGTGTCATACATACATACGATGTAAAAAACAAAAAACAGGTGAGAAATGAAAAGTGTCACGGCTTTGCTTGAAAAGACTTCATTGTTTATTGAGAAAAAGTAGACGGGTATTTTTCTCATTGTGGCCCGTGAAAACTTGTGGACATGGGGTGTTACACTATCTACCGCATTGAGATTCCCTTCTCACGCTTCATAATTTCAAAGCTGCTTTTGTAAATTAATTTTTTTTCATAATACATGAGTATTGTTACAGTGGACATCCAATGATTAATTGTGTTATAAAAGCTATGACGACCAATCATAGAATGTGAATAGTAGATACGTGGAATATATATATATACATATACAAATTTGATATGGTGGACACCAAACATGAGCACCAGGCTGACGTGGAGGAAATATCACGTCAGCCTGATGCTCACATGGTGCCAATGTTTGGTGTCCACCATATCATTTCTTTATGTGTGTGTATATATATATATATATATATATGATGTTGCCTAAAATCGGATGGGCCGATTCGACGACTCAGCAAATAAGTTGGGATCCTGCGAGAGATCCAATGGATTATTTGAGTGGGATGTTGCCTGCGTCACAAAGCAAAGTCAGATGCGTCGGGAGGTATCCCGGCGAAGGCATTCCGACGCTCAAGTCAGCGGTTGCTCGAAAGCTATAACAATTCAAGAACCAAATGCTGCTTATTGAGAACGTACCTTAAAAATGAGGTGGAGCTGTCTATTTATAGAAAGCGTTGACTGTTTTATGGGCCTTATTTCGTCGAGTCGTCAAATCGGCTCATCCGATTGTAGGCAACATCAATATATATGACTGATACTATGGGCATCTTATAAGAGCATCTACGTGGACATCTGGTGATATGTCAGTATCAGGAAGTGTCATATAACCACGTATTTATACAGATGCTCACACAAGGTGTCCACAATATCAATTATATATATATATATATATATATATATGTATATATTGTGTGCCTATCTAGGGGTGGAAAAAATCCCGATCCAACCCGAACCTCGACCCGAAAAATCCCGACCAGAAAAAATCTCGTCCCGAATTTTCGGGAAAATTCCCGACCCGCTAAGTATCGAGAATGAGATCAGGTGTTTTTCGCTCTCCCGATAGATTCCCGACCTGACCCGAAATATAAAAAATAATTTTTTAATATAAAAAATAATTTTTTAATATAAAAAAATATTTTTTAATATAAAAAATTAGAAATTTTTTTTATTATCTGTAAAAATAAATAATAGTAAAATATATATTTTTTAATATTTTTAACTTTTTATATGCCATTCTTTTTGTATCAAAATAAGTTATTTCTACAACATGTAATTGTTTTAATTGAAATGCATATATTTAATTTAGTCAATGATGTTAATGAAAAGTAATATAGTGCAGTAATTTATGAATTGAGTAAGTTGGTGCAATGATGCTTGATATTTTTTATATTTATATAATGGTAAATTGATGCTTTGTATATATTTTAGATGTTATTTATGCAAAGTATTATTATATAACATATGTTGGTTATATGCGATATGTTTGTTAGACGTATGTGTTTAAGGTGATGAGTAGCAGTGGAATGACAGAATCAGTGGAGAGTGAGAAGGTTCTGTACAACTATATTAGCCTATATTGTATATTTTTAGGGAATTTTACATAAATATTGATACAGTGGACATCATATGTGGGCACCAGGCTGACGTGACACTTTCTGGTGCTGCCACGTCAGCCTGGTGTCCACATGATGCTCACATATGGTGCCCACCATATCAAATTTGTATATATATATATGGAAAAATATTTTATAAGAATTGACCGATGATATTACGGCCTGAGATAATGTCCCAAACTTGAATTTCACAAAAGCCTTCTATTGTTTTTAGCAATGTCTGCAACTGGATGTTTTACTTGATTTATGAGATCTAGAGTGTACTCCATCTTTATTTAGATATACTATGATCATCCAAAGAGTAGTAGTTGCTAATTCTTAGGTATATGCTGAGTTTCAATTTTCATCCTAGTTTAGTTTCTTCTCAATTATATAGTTTAGTATCTAATTTTAACTATGTTTAATTTACTTGATTAACTTTTAGTTTGTTCATTTTAATGGATAAGAAGAAGGATTTAGATTTTCCAAATATTTTTCAATACACGTGAATTTTATACGAAGCCTAGTGGCTATATGCACGTGGAGGGAGTATAAGTAGCAGTGAGAGTCATATTTTATTATGGTGTAATCCAATGAGTCATCAATGTTTATAAGTTTGGGCTAAAAAAATAAAATATTATTTGCGTTTAATAATAAATCCTGGATATCTATGTATGGCTTCGTGTCCGTTCAGCTCAGTTATGTTTTCGTGCAAGTTATGTTCATTATCTAGAGAAGAATATTATTTTATCACGCTATTCCGAAACTAGGTCACCCTCAGTATATTCTACTTCAGCTTTTCGTTTTGGGTTTCTGAATAAAACAATAAATATTATGTGCAACATATTCTTCCAAAAAGGGCATGAAAAAAATTCTTCCAAAACTTTTCAGAAATTCAATATTCTATGTGAGTAATCAATTTCTTGATGATTTTAGATTCTTCGTTGCAATATATATGTTTTCTCGGTTGAAGAAAGTGAAGTTGTATTTATAAGTTTGATCATCTATTTATCAAATTTAATCTTTATTTATGTATATTCAATGTTACTAATTTTAGTCATTTTGAACCGGCGTGTGTTACACATTAACATGTTATGAATGTCCTATCACAATATGTCTAAAAAATATATTAAAATTGTCCTTACTAAGATTGAATTTTATAATATAACAAAAGGAAAATATATAGAGTATTATTGTATAAAAGGAATAAATGACGACCCCCAAAGTAATTAAATAGAATATTCTGTCATAGAAACCAATTTTGGACTTTTAGTTGGGAATATGTATTATATTATACTACAATAAATATACCTACATGCATTGACTAGAATCGGACAACAAATTATCCTTGTCCGGTTGTCCCTACCAGGTGACTATTCGTTGTACCAGACTCCGCTACCTTCGATTGCCTTCTTCAAATTGGACAAATTATTCACCAATCAGTCATCTTCACTTATTTTGTTTTTTTTTTCTGCACAGAAGCTTAGTTCGAAGTTTTCAATCCCTCGAACACCGGCAATGGACTTATTCCAGAACGCCAAAACGGTCCGCCTGAAGAGTTGCCACGAAAAGTACTTGACTGCCGAGGAAGACGAGCAATCCGTCACCCAGGATCGCAACGGCGCCTCCAGGTATTGTAAATGGACTGTGGAGTTTGTGGAGAATTCGGACAACATTATCCGGCTCAAGAGCTGCTTCAACAAGTACTTGACGGCGTCGAACCAGCCGTTTCTTCTGGGGATGACTGGCCGGAAGGTGATCCAGACGCGTCCGTCAAGGCTCGACAGCTCCCTCGAGTGGGAGCCGATAAGGGAGAACGGCGCCGTTAAGTTGAAGACAAGGTACGGGCAGTTCTTGAGGGCGAATGGGGGTCTGCCACCGTGGAGGAATTCGGTCACGCATGATATTCCGCATCGGACGGCGACCCAGGAGTGGATTCTGTGGGAGGTTCATGTGGTGGATATTCTAATGGAGCAGTCGGCGGAGGTTAAACCACCGCCGCCGCTGTCGGTGGGGAAAGAAGAATTGTTTGCTTCGGAAACCAGCTCGCCTTCCACCACCACGCCGTCACCCTCGCCCGCCAGCTTTTCTGGTCGAGAGGTAAGTGACAATTCTATGTAGAAATAGAAACACAATAAAAATTTATTAGAAATCGACTATATATACTCTCTCAATAAAAAAAAATAGAACTGTTACTTATAAAAAAAGTAAAGAAATAAAAGTATGATCATAAATTCAATTAACCATGTATTAAAATCAGGGCTGAATTGATTGGATTGTATGATTTTCTGAATAAATACTGCTGTGACTATTACATATTTAAGCAGGACATATATTAAATATGAAAAGTTCTTGGTATTGGATTCTGTCGCTGGAAATGTTTTCGAAAATTACCAAATTTTATACTAGCTAGCTAGTTTTAAAAAAATGAATCTTGGTGGGAAATGTCATAATTCTGAAGTTGTAAGTTGGTACTTTGGGTGCAGTCAAATGAGTCTTTAGTTAGTTCGCCACCAAAAGGGAGTGAAGGCAGATTGATTTATTTCCACGTCGCTGATGAATATGGAGAAGTGGACGAGGGGTTCGAGGAGCTCTGTGTTTCATTCAAGGGAAACGACGTCCATGAGTTAACGGCGAGGCTGGCGGCGGAGTTGGGCCTCGAAGGCATCACCGTCTGCCATCGAAGCCCGTTGAACGGGAAGCTTCATCCTCTCCGTCTGCAGCTTCCACCCAATAATGGCACTATGCACGTTGTCGTTCTTCCGCCTCCGTCACAAGGTCATCATCTTTGATTGTATATCGTTTAGTTTATGGATTATCAATGTTGAATTGGCACACCATATTTGAACTCAGTTGGAAGCCGTAGCTTTGTGCTAAGAGTGCGTGATCTCTTGGTCTTGTGGTGTATATTTTGTAGGAGAGTTCAGAAAATCCCATCGATTTTGTTCGAGTTTGAGCTTAGCAAAAATGTCATATGGATTTAGTATGTGTAAGCGTCAATCTGCCTTCTTGGCATGGTTATCATACAAATTGAGATTATAAATTTTCCAGTTTAACCACTGGTTTATCCATCATGTGTAAAAAATATAACTATTAAAAGTTGATTTAAGTTCATTACTCAGATTAAAAACCATCCATCCGAACCCAAAAACTGTGGAATGCAAGCTTGAAAGAGTTCCGACTAGAAGGCGAACCAGTTCATGTTGCGGATTATGAGGCAGAGCCTTGCCCTTGGATTAACTACAATGTGTTACGAATGCAACATCTATTTCACGGCAAAGTAGCAATAGAGCTAGCCATCAATACACTTGTGATCATGATAGCTGCATAATTTTAATATATGTGAAACTTTAACTCTAATGATAGTAATAGATGAGGAAAACATTAATATTTATATATCGAAAATCGAAGTATTGATAGGAACACAGGTGGTTCGAATCCCTCTCCATCGGTAAGGCCATAAGTTCTTTTGCCTTATTAATGGAATGATAGTTTGTGTTATGAGTTAGTCATAAAATAAAACACAGAAACATTTTATCCCTATCTGCATTTCTATAATTTCAGCATTGAGATTCTATAAAGATAAAAGGGGATTGCGGAGGCATGTTTCTAGTACTCCTTTCTGAGGTTTAGGTTAGTGTATAACATCAGATACGATGTAATCAATGGGAACTTGCTTACATTTTCAAATATGAAATATCCGAGAGTTCTAGGCCTTCCTAATTCGAGTTAAACGTGCCATTTATAAATTAGTCTAATTTCTGAGTTAAAAACTACTGACCTCCACGGTATCAATGGCTTCATGAGAGGGAATAAGCAGGTAAGCTTAAAAGACGAAGAAAACAACTGTGGATACATTTCTAGGCTAGGTGGAAGGTCTTATAACCATTTTATTGAGTTTTGACTCCGAGAAGGTAAAAAAATAGATAGTTTATAGCAATCAATATTTTGAATTATATATTATATTTAGTGATCATAAGTACTTTTTTTGTAACAAAAATAAAATTATATTTTAATTATCCTCATTTATATTATTTTTTGTGAACAATCAAATTATAAGAAATTAAAACTCAAGATATTGTTTTAATACTTTTTTCAGAATAATGCAAAGATTAGAAGTAAATTTAAGCTTTTATACTTGTCCATTGGTTTCGCAAAATCATTTGACAAATTAGAAATTAAAATTAAATTTAAACTTTTCTGGTTTCTAACCGTTTTTCGAATTTTTTTGAGATAATAGAATGCATGTCTCACTAATTAATCTCTGTCGATCCATTTCATGCTTTACCTAATTCCTTTAAAAGTTAATCCATTAATTGGCTAACTCTCTATATAGGTGAGAGGACCCTTGACCTATACAAGTTGATAAATCGAGTGATATGCATGATAGGCAGGGGCTCGGAGGAGATGACCCATATAACGGACTAACTCTCAGAGCATACCCCACGATATTTCAGTGCTTTACCTAATTTCATTGAGAATTCAAGCGGTATATATGTCTATGTCTCAAGAGGAAACACAATTTGGTTCCATCGTCCTCGTGAGTAAACAGATAGACGTCAGTTTTTTTGTGGATTTTCATGTCGATCGTCATAGGTTTGATGCCTTAATTGAAATTAATTTTTTCTTATTTTATATGGAGGAAGGCGATTAATTACGTTTGTATTTGAAATATAGTTTTAAAAATTTATACTTCAAATTTGAATATTTTTTTTATTATAAAGAACAATTATGTCAGTCTGTTGTCCGTCCACCCTCCGCGAACCTAAACACAAGTTTGGATTCAATTAGAGGTGTATTTATTATGAATATTTAAGGTTTTTTTTTAAAGTATTTATGAATTTAATAGATTTATATTGACTTCCATTGAATTACAGTGTTATAACATATTTAAATAAACTCCTCTAGATTTACCTTTGCAGATTTGTAAAGATATTTGTAGTCATTTTCATAATACTCTGTAGATCTATTTATAGGAAAAATAAAAATTATTATAGTGAAATTTTTTTTATTAAGCGTTTTAAGTTATCTCAGTCTATAAATATTTATATTTTTAATATATATATATATATATATACATATTTATGTATATATATAGTTGTATATGTATTCATGTATATATTAATATTTTTAAAATATATTATTGTATTTTATAAGTAACATGATATTTATATTACAAAAAATATTAATTAGTCTGATAAAAAATTTAAAAAAATCAATAGTTTTGAATATTCTAAATTTTGGTGAAGATAAACCATCAACTAAGTGTTGTTCAAGGACAATTAAGCTATATAATAAGAAATAAAATGCTGATAGGAAGTCAAACACTCGAACACAAAATGCTGATATCTCGGTTCAAGCCGGCCACCAATATAACTGACTCAGATCCTTGTATATCTTCACACTCCATGGGTAAACAGAATAAGGCGACGTCTGAGCCTCTGTCATAATCAACTCTCTCAGTGCATCACCTAAAGGGACCCAAAATCGGCTTCAAAATTTCACAATCCCATCGCTCAAGGTGTAGAGTTCACTGCCCTTCGTCTCATCCCTCGATATCCACTTCTGCAACTGCTCATCACTGGCCTGATTATCATGGATGCGATCTAGTAGGGTAGACTGTATAGTCATCGAATTCAGTCTAGGCGGTCTCTATGCATTATAAACATCTAATCCAAAATTCTGAATCTCCCGATGTATGGGTTCTGTTACTGTCAGATGTGCTACGACTGCGGTCTTCCTACTCAGTGCGACGGCCACAAAGTTAGCTTTCCTCGGGTGGTAGCTAATCTCACAGTTATAATCCTTTACTAGCTCTAACCACCTCCTCTGCCTCATGTTCAACTCCTTCTACATCGCACTTCTCTGCGTATAAATAACCTCCAAATATTTTAGCGCAAAGACAACTGCAGCTAGCTCAAGATCATGCGTCGGGTAATTCTTCTCGTGCACTTTTAGCTGACTAGAGGCATAAGCAATAATCCTGTCATTCTGCATCAATACGGCGCCTAGGCGTAGCTTAGACGCATCGATGTAGATAACGAAATCACCTTGACATGACGGCACAACTAAGACAGGCGCTGATATGAGGGCTTGTTTCAAAGTGTTGAAGCTGTGCTGACATTCTGGGCTCCAGATGTACTTGACATTCTTCTTCGTTTTCTATAATGTTTGTGAGATAGATTATCATGTATTAAGAGGGTATGTGTCTCTTTAGAAACACGGTGAAATTATGTAATTATCAAAATATTATAGTGAAACTTTTTTCACATTTTCATGGTTTTTAACCTTTAGTTTGTTTTAGGGACTTTTTAAGAAAAAATTCCGGTATATATTTTAGTCTCCAATTTTATATTTATATGGTAAGCTGCCACACCAGGAACAACAGTAGGTGCTCTTTGATAAGTAGTAGTTTGGGACTGGATAGTCGGGATTAAGCTTTCTTGAGCTTAAATCACTTCTTGGAATTTGAACGAGGAAGTTGATCATTTTTTTTTCCTTTTCCTAACGATAATGGTTCAACTCTTGAGTAGGCTATTGAGCTTCCAATCATTTTTATGAATGTTTTAATAATTCCATAACCTTTCAACTCTTGAGTAGGCTATTGAGTCGAATCCATTTGAACCCACGTACTTATTCCGAAGGAAAACCTTGTGAGACTGAGACGATCGTGAGCCGGCTGCGGATCAAGTTTCGCAAGCTTGGGCGAACCTTTAATGATTTTCGTTAGAGTTCGAACCCAATCCTGTCGAATTATGACCAAGCTCAAGTTTTAGTAACGGAATTTGATCCGACTTTGTTATTGGAAACTTTCAGCTATCTAGAGCCATAAGCAATAACCCTGTCATTATGCATAGTACGAAGCCTAGGCCTAGCTTAGACGCGTCGGTGTAGATCACAAAATCACCTTGACCTGATGGCACAACTAAGACAGGCGCTAATATGGGGGCTTGTTTCATAGTGTCGAAGCTGTGCTGACATTCTGGACTCCAGATGTTCTTGGCATTCTTCTTCCTTCTATAATATCTGTGAGCAATGTTTGCAAAACCGGACAGGACCGGCCGGTCGGACCGGTCGAACCGCGAACTGGTGACTAGACCGGTCCGGTCAACAGTATAGACCCGGAAAAGCGGTTGAACCTCTAAAAACCGGTGTGAACCGGAAAAACCGGTGCGAACCGGAAAACCGGCCGGTTCTTACTAACCGGTCGGGTTTTTATTTTTTTAACTTTTACGACTATTCCCAATTCCTAATCTCTCGGTCTCTCCATCGTAAACATTCGAAGCGTAAGTCTTCCTTCTCCTCCTTCTATTTCAATCACATCCAGCTTGATAAGAAGATTTCACGCCAAAAATCGAACAATCTGAGTCCCTTTCGAGGTTCTTTCAGCCTATTTTGAGACCCTTTTTGGGTGGATTGTGGTTGCCCGGGAGAAGGTGCTGTACAATCAGAGGTAAACTATTGATTCGAAGATTCATTTTTTTTTGTGAATATTGCTTGTACAAGTGACTGATTAGTATTTGATTTTGTAGTTTATTTGGATAAATTTGGTCAGCCTAGATTAAAAGCTCTCGTTTTTTAAAAAATACAAGCCTGATTCTGTATTTATCTGTAATCCTTTGTTCTGCTTACTGTGGCATGCCATGCTATTCTCTGCAGGTTGCATACCTTTTCACCGTAAGTTATCCTAAAAGATTATGTTAGTTTTTGTAATCCATTGAAACTTTTCCTACTATTGCATGGACAAAGTGTTGGGGATCCGGATCCGCCCCCCGGCACGGCAGCGGAAGAACATAGAAAAGGGCCGGGAGACGATCAATACGAAAATCAGACAATTCAATAATCGTCATTCATAGGGTGTTCAAAGATGAATACCTTGTTGGCACTTGTGCCTGACTCCAACCGGTATTACAAGAACCCGGCTCTTCTCGGTAGATTGCGGTAGTTTACGCCAATCCGGTCCACGACCAGATCCGAGACTCCTTCGTCAGGCTGCACTAGAAGCGCTGACGAGATCAGCACGAACGGATTCTCCTCGTCGAACTAGGCCGGAA
>KQ992663.1:8075-23851 GCA_001598015.1 Dorcoceras hygrometricum
CAGGCGGGAGGCAGTAGTTGAACCAGCTGTGGTGATTGTGTTTATCTAAGGCCGATGTTTCCGCAGCAGCTGTTGTTGTTTTTGATCTTTTGTTAAGTCTGTATTAGATCCATTACAACAATAATAAATTCATATAGAATTTCAGAGGTTGTAATATCGCACTTGCATTTTTGACATCTGATAATGAGAAATTGTTTCAGGCGGGAGGCAGTAGTTGAACCAGCTGTGGTGATTGTGTTTATCTAAGGCCGATGTTTCCGCAGCAGCTGTTGTTGTTTTTGATCTTTTGTTAAGTCTGTATTAGATCCATTACGACAATAATAAATTCATATAGAATTTCAGAGGTTGTAATATCGCACTTGCATTTTTGACATCTGATAATGAGAAATTGTTTCAGCTGTCTCAGTACTTGGCGCCATTTTGTTGTTTGCGTTTCGAATTTTTATTTTAGTCATAAGGGATACAGCTTATGACATCTTCCATTCAGTCCTTCTTTTCTTTTTATTATTCATTCGTGACCCCATGAGGATTGGGACGTCACTAGAATATTCAGTTTTGGATACTGAAAATGGTGATAATTGAGGGCGTTATTGTTTCCATCTTAAAGGCACCCTCCTTTGGCATCACTTGATGGTCTTTGCTGAGTTCACATTTTCCTGTGGCAGGATCCTGCATACTTCCCGTGACATTTGGTATATAATTTTGTGAATTAGGTTAGTATAATATATTTGTATTTACTAGAAAATGGTTGACTAGAAAATGGACATTTCCTCTACTTTTGAAGCAACAACATCACGATCACCATTGCTCTCATTACTTCGACTAGCATCCTTCCTATCATATGATGTATCTTCGTTATGAGATCCTTTTAAACCCTCATTCTCTTTATTCAACTAAAAATAACATTATGTACCACTATATCAACATCATAAAAGGAACCTACTATTTCATGTGCTAACTCAAACATAATTCTGGGGATTTATCGAGATCACCAATAGGTTCATTAATTTTTTCACATTTCTCCCCACAGATGCATTTTCATTCAATCCACGTCTCAATTTTGATCCTCCAATTCAGCACACATCTTTTCCAACAACTTTATCTCATCCATTTGTCTTATCACAATCTTTTCCCTTCTTCTCACTTCACATTCCCTTTTTCGGCTTTAAAACATGTTTTATGTCTACTAACTTCTTCTCATCATGAAATGGTTGTATAGACAGAACCTGCTCATATTGAAAAAAATCAAAATAAGGAAAACGCTAATCAGAGTAAGCTTCAACTTTATGCAACTATGTTAATAAACTAGAAGCAAAGAACAATACCTAAGTTGAATCTATGTATTTCAACTAGGGGTGACGTAATTAACGATAGAGAATATAATGCAATTGAAAATGAAAAAAATAAAAAAACAAACAAAATCATCAATTTCATTCTCATCGTTCTTCCTGCAAGTAAGAGCATTTTTTCACGAAATGCTGCCCGATAGACATTCGTGACTTTGCCGACAAAGTAACGCACCAAATATCATGAATACATTTTCAGGTCCAAATCAATAGGTTGACCACGATGATACAGACCAAGAATAATAGAGAACTCGGATGAACAAAAATGAATCATAATATCGTCAGCAACAACAAAGGAGCATGAATGAACATGGAATCTGAAAATAACCAACCCCACCATTACCGATCGCAAGAACCAACATATCAATCCAGTTAGAAAATGGTTTATTAGAAAAACGAATTCGTTCTTGCTCGCCTAAAATTGGCTTCAACTCGCTCATGACATTAATTAAATAAGAGGGGGAGCATCGTGTTCTTCGCATGTAAAGCATCAACTACTTCATCTTCAGCTATCATTTATGTATTAAAAGTTATACAAATAATGCTAAACTGAAATATAAGTTTAATATCGGGAAAATGAGATTAAATCATAAATGTCTCAAAATCATAAAAGCAACAATAATAGCTCAAAACAGACAATAAGTTCAACACAGTAAATAAACTATTTCGTAAACATGAATATTGAATTTGAATAAAATCCAGTACACAACGTAAATAACGGATCTATCTGATGGGTCCGAGAACTGGTACCTGGGAGCTCTCACACAGCTCGGGCACCAATTCATGGATAAAAAATTCGGATAGCGTGCTTTTAAAAAAGGGTTTTAAAATACAACACACAATTAATCAAAACGGCAGAGCACGGAGCACGCCTAAGCTGAATCAGCATGGATCAGAGCTACGCGATCTAAACGAGTAAAAACATGAGCTGCAATAGCTTGGGTTATTGAAAGGTTTTTAACATCGAGACGTATATCAGATATGGTATAAAAACCAAGAGAAAAACATCTGAATATACTCTCCAAAAATTAAAAATCTGATTTTAAAACAAGTATGCGATGCAGAAAGTAGTAAAGAAAACGAACGTCAGAATTTGTTTCTGGAAGGTAGGAGCCGAATCTCCTACGTCTCCCATTCTTCCATTGCTGGAAGGACCACTAGAAGATTTTGATCTTATAGAAATCTGTACAGACCCACCTCAACTGGGATTTACCCAGTGCCCAAAGCAGAGACTTCTAGACACCCTGTTTTCATTTATTTAACGTCTATGTGAGAAATAATACATATGTGTTGATTTTGTATTTCACATTCACTCTAAAAATTTTCGCTCATCTCTCAATATATGAGTGAATGTGTGTGTATGAGATTTACAGTGTAAGCTCAATCTCTCAAATATAACATCTCATAAACTGGGAAGTACTTCTTCCTAAGCTGATATCTTCATCATCTTCCCAAGTTGTGCAGTGACTATAGTGATTTTGCGTTTAAGCTCTCGCCTGTGCTTTCAGCTTGTACACCAGCTGTCACCTGTGTGTACCAGCTCTCAACTATTGCATCTGCCCTCTTTCGTGTATCGTTTCGTGCATCATATCTCAGACTTCTCTGTTCATCATCTGTATCGCATATATAAAGTCTCTGTATAGATGTTACCGTTGGACACAAGTTCCTAGCCATTTAAAAAATTTCTGTAAAGTTTCTGACATTGTGCCCTTGTTGTCCTTTCATCGTACATCAGTAGGTGAGGCCATTTAATGTTCTTTGTCCTTCTTCTAAACCTGATGTAGACATGACAAATCAGTTTAAACTACTTTTAATCCAGTCTTTGCATACGCTCATGTTCAAAATGCTTTGCTCGCGATCTGATAGGTTGTGCTGATCTGATATGGACTCCGAGATGATCTGTTCTGTTGGATCTGTTTGTACAGATCATAATATTAATTTTGATTAACACAAAACCTGTTATTATCTTACTAACGGCTTAAGATTGACGTGCAACATGGAGATATCCAAACTGGAATAGTGAGGGGACGTCTAAATTGGTCTAGTTGAAAATATCTACGCTGGCACAGTGAGGGGACGCCTGAGCTGATACAACATAAGACTTTCATATTGCAGGGAACACCAAGCTGGTTCACCAGCTTGATGCAAGAGCAGTTCAGTGATCAAGTGCAGTAAGGATCCAGTGATGTGCAGAACTGGTCAAGTGCGGATCAAGAGCATATCAAGTGTAGATCAAGTGCAGCACAAGTGTCGTGTTAAAGTGCAGAGCCGTATACAAGTGCAATGATCAAGTGCAGGTCAGATCACTAAGCGCAACTATAATCAGTTCAATAGGGATCTCAGTCCAGTGAAAGACTGAATCAGAACTGATGATTATATCCCTATAAGAAGGGATATAATCACTGGTGCAAGATTGTAGTTCTTCGAGGATAAGGTTTAAAGTAACTTTGAAGAACTGGCTCAATCAACCAGTGAAAGATTGTTGTACTTGCTTATGGTTTGGAATATGTGTCTGAATAAATCAAGAGAATAAGCAAGTACACAAAAGATCTTGACGAGAACAATAAAGTCAAGCTGGTAAACCTCAGTGAAGAGAAAACCTGATAAGGGATCTTGATCAAGCTATAGAGAAGGAAGAAGAGAGCTTTGACCAGCTCAGGATAAATCGGCTCGACTGGATGCTTATGAGAGAGATGAGCAATCGTGAACAATGTCGACGCCTATGATGACGTGAAGGCGGAAGATTGCCGTAGTGAAAGAAGAAACCAGTTGGGAAGGAAACCAGCTAGAAAACAAGCTCAGAGACCAGCAATGTTCAAGATCAGTTGTGAACAAGAGCAGAACAGATGAAGTATCGACCAATTCAGTATAACGACCAGATCAGCTCGAAGCAAAGCAAGGACAAGCTGATTAAGGTCAAACCAGCTCGACGAGCAAAGTAGAAAACGTCTGAGTTCAAGAGCAGAAATGGACAAAAACGACAAGCAAAGGGATTTGAACACAAGACTATACGAAGCCTGCTTTTCAGTGTTCAAATCTATTTGCTGTGTTGTCTTATCGATACAGTGCTCACGTGCTTAAAGTGAGAAAAGCCTGTAGAAGCATTAAATGACAAAGGACGTAAAGTACAACTCTGTCAGAAGACTTTTCAACGGCTACAACTTTGTTTCCAACGGAAAAAATGCACAAAAGCTTTATATATCGGTACAGAGTACAAGCAGAAAGGGAGAGATGAGCAAAACAGAAAGGAAGTGTTGAGCGAAAAAGAATACAAGTGCAGTAAGGCACAAAACAGAAATAAAATATTGTGCAGCAGTCGAAGGCTCGAACACCTAGGTGGTAGCTGGTGTTCAAGCTGGTCGTGTGCTCAGGTCTGGTGCACTGACCGAAATGCTTCAATGATATATTCATCGACTGCACAATCTGGGAAGACATTGAAGAAACCAGCTTAGAGAGCATCTTCCCGGTGTGTGAGATACAAACGAAAAAGGAGTTTACACTATAATTATCACACACGATTCACTCACATATTTGAGAGAGCTGATTAGATTTGCTGAGTGAATCAAAAACAAAAACGACTTCCTTGTAGTCTTTGGACAGAGACGTTTGTAGTCTTTCTCATTGAGACGTAAAAGAAGTGATGTTAGACACACAACTTGCAGGCTGGTGTGCATGGTGGCTAGGAGTTCTTACAGCCGAGGGCTGTTGGATCGGGTTGCAGCGGGGGCCACTGTAATCAAAGTCTTCTAGTGGATCCTTTCTGTTACGGAAGAAGGGGAGACGTAGGAGATTCAGCTCCGAACTTTCATAAACAAATCGCAGCGTATTTCTTTACAGATTTCTACATTTAACATTCACGCATTACATGTTTTGAAACTGCGTTTAAAACTATTAATAAGCTTTCTATTTTTCGAGTAAAGTTTGGGTTGTTTCCGTATGATTTATCTCATAACCCAATCTGTATCTCGATGCACAAACAATTCAAGAACACTGAGCTATTGCTGCTCAAGATTTAACTAACCAAATCGCACTGCTTTCTTCGTGCTGGTTCAACGTCGTGCTGGATCCAGCGTTGACGCGATCCAATTTCCCTTTACGTCCTGGTTTTGCAATTTAAACTTTGAAATGCACGTAATCTGTTGTATATTGCTTTTAGAACAAGGCTTGGGTTTTTGGAGTTGTGTGAGAACTCACGTGAGTTGTGTGAGAACTCATGAGACACCCCCCTTTTTCTATCCCAACATGTTCTATCAATTAAGCTCTTCTCTTCTTATGTGAACTTATCTGTTGCAAGGCTCCAATATGATCTGAATAGAATTATACTGTTCTTGATTATTTGAGCTGCTTTCCTTCTGAGCCGTTCTAAGCTGCTCGTTACTCATCTGATCTGTTTTGCTCTGTTCTTCCTCTTTTAGCTCTAAGCTGTTTCATTTCTTCATTGTTTTGATCTGAGCTGTTTCCGCGCTTCTTATCTAAGTTTCTCTTGTACTCATCTGCTCTAAATCTGCTTCGTTCTTCTTTGTACAGCTCTGAGCTGTTTTGAGTTTCTAAGCTGATCTTTTTCTCTGCTCTTGTAATCTGAACTGTGCTGCTGTGATCTGGTCTGTGCTGCTCTGTTTTGTATACTCTAAGCTGATCTGATTCTCTCTGCACTTCTAATATGATCTGAGCTGATTCTGTTCTGTTCTACCCTGAGCTGATTCTGTTATGTTATGCTCTAATCTGATCTGAACTGCTTCTCTGATCTTATATCATCTGATCTAATATGCTTACTCTGAGCTGATTATGTACTGTTTTGTTCTGAACTGCTCTAAGCTGATCTACGCTAAATTGATCAGCACTTCGTAACTGAGCTAAGCTCTTCTTTTTTACTGTACAGTTCTTCAGCTTTCAGCTCGGACCTGATCTGATTTTCTAAGCTGCTTCAGCTTGGATGTCGTCTGCTGGATCAGTTTGGACGTCCCCTACTGGATCAGCTCGGACATCTTCTCAATTGCACTCAGTTCGGCGCTTCTTAGCTCAAGTCTAGATCTGCTTCAGCTTAGACCTGGGCACTCAATTAAATCGTTAGAATCATAAAAACAAGTTTGGTGTTCATCAAAATCCAGATTTGATCTGCTACGCAGATCCAATACTATCCCTCGTACACTTCCTCAATTCTTCTTATTTCTAGTTCTAGATCTTCTCTATAGTAGCTTTTTTCGTATTACGCTTCACTGCTTTTTTCCCCATTCTGACCTTTGGATTGGGAAATCCTTCTTCTTCTACTAATGTTCTTCGAAAACTTGGAGAATACAAGAAATCAAACAAATTATCGAAACGTGGAGAATATAATAAATCAAACTAACAACAAATATGTTAGTGTTCATCTAATAATTCCTACTAGCAAACACATGCTTATAAGTTCTTACACTGCAATTCATTGCCCCCTAACTCAAAGCCCATAAAGAATTGGCCGTTGAAGAACAATGGCTAACGGCAGTCGGAAAATCAACATCCTAAGACAATGCAGACAAAAAGGTCGAGAGCAAACTCAACAACGCAGAACATCCTATACAGTAATATTTTGGAAACCCTGCTGTTTGGTTTGGTTTAACGGATTGCTTCGATTTTGTAAACAACCCTGCATTTATATGTTTGATAAATTTACACTTGCCAATCTTTTATAAATATTTTTTCTGTAAACATGCGGTTTAGTTGATATCATATAGAAATATATAACATCATATTGTTCAAAGCGTGGTTCATGAATTTTTTAATTTTTTCTATCAATCAGTGTAGATTCATTTCAAATTTTTATATAGTTCTTTTTATTATTAGATATAAGTTTTATTTTTAAAAATATAGCCGGTGTAATATCAAATCATCTGTAAATATATCGTAAAATTTAAAAGAAGACAGGAAAAAAAAGTAAGTCAAATTCAAACAAGAGATATTAACAAATACGTTTTAGAAAACAATAATATAACATGGGAGAAACAAATGATGAGAAAACGTGGATGCAGAACGTAGAAATCAAGGTTCCGTTTGGACACGTTTTATAAAAACGTTTTTAGTGTTTTTAAAGTTAAAAAACTTAAAATATGCGTTTGGATAAGATTTTATAAAATGTTTTTGAAAAATATTTTTAAAAAACTAGTTTTGAAGTACACTTTTTGAAAAACAAGTGAAAGATGTTTTATAACGTTTTTAGAATGCAAAATATAGATAAATTTTATGCGAGTAATCAATTTAAAATTCTTTTTATTAGATTAATTTTTTGAATGTTATTTTAATACTATTTCTTAATTATAGATCATTTTCTAAAATAATTATTTAAATATGTTTTAATTTAAAAATATTCTTATAAAATAGTTGTCCAAACGCATACTTACCTTTAAAAAACTTTCAAAACATTTTTCAACTTTTTATAAAAACACTTTTATAAAAATATTTTTAAAAAACATATCCAAACGGAGCCCAAACCATTTGATACTATCAGCCAATTTGATTCATCTATTCATGATATTGCGGATGACAATGGGGTAACGAGACTGGTTTTCCATTACCATCTCCGTCACCAAATAAATCGGGGATCCTCATATTAACGAATTTGATTCATCTATTCATGATAGATACCGATAATAAGAATGTGGTTAAGCTTCCACCATAAATTGTGGTTAAGCTTCCACCATAAACAAACCGAATGATGAATATAACGTCTTTATTATCGAAAATTATCGACATAATGAAGTTGTTTCGTTTAGTGTTGATGAGCCAATAAATTCATAGAAATAACAAAGAATTCTGAAAATGGAGTAAATAGAGAAAATGTTGTTATGTTTTACGAAAGCAATATTAATGAAAAGATGGTAATGTATTATCCAACAAATCTTGAAATTTTTATGTACAATTGGCGTCAACTAGTTCAGTCCCCTCTACGTGTATGCCATGCAAGTATGCTTCACCAACTACGTAACTATGGCCAAGAGGACCATACAAACAAAATCCTAGTTAGTGTTGGAATACCAATCTCTACCCATTTGCTAGACGAGAAGTCAAATAAATGAGATTAATGTTACTGCTATTTGATTTTATACAATTTTTTAAATCAATATCTTATAAACCAAGGTCTCAACTTTGTGTTGGTCTTGACATATGACTTAAATATAAAAAACCTCCCACGTCTAAGCCGACCAAGTTTACGAGGCCAAGTTCCTAAAAAAGAGTTTTCTAGGCTTCAATTTCTTTTTTTTCCGAAGGATGTGCAATACACTTGTCTTGAATATGATTTTCAGTTTTTCTTTTTTTTGTTTCTTTCATTTTTTGTGTTTGGATCTCGAATTTTTAAGTAGGATTGGACCCAAATTATTCCGAATCGAATCCATCATAAATGCTCAGCCACTCGATAAGGGCCAGTTTTAGTGGCCTCTCAATTCATAATCTTGAAAGCAATCGAAATTGGAGAAGAATGACAAAAAAAGGCCTAATAGATTTCCAATTCAAATTGTTAAAACGTCAACAGTTATGGTCATTAAATAATCGATAGAGCTGGAAAACCAACCAATCAATTGACTAATACCCGATTTCCTCCAACATAATGACCCTCCAAATTGAATTTTGTAGTGTCTGTGGCAAAAAAAAAAAAAAAAACACACAGCTTTCATATACAATCAAATGATGAAAGTGACATGGCAACCATAAAAAATGGCAATCATATCCCCTAGAATCTGAAAACACAAGCAATATTCATTTTTCCCTTATATTTAATTTAAACGAGATTTTGATTTATCCACACAACACACATACTCATATAGCTAGTCATTTTTTTAAGCTATACTAGTACTTAGCCTCTGCCTCAAATCTTCCCTCACTTTCGAATCAAATTTCCTGCCAATGTGATCACATCACATCTTTCGTTAATTTTTAATTTCTTAATTTGAGCCCACCATTATTTTTCTTGAAATTTCTTGAAACATTCTTATATTTGCTATGATTTTATATCAAGCGCTTCAATATTGCCCCACTGTGGCATTTAATGATGGGATATTGTTCATGGTTGTTTCATGATTCTGGAAATTAATGGCCCCCCTCCTCCCCTCCCTGCTCCATTCTTGACTTTTTCTGTGATTTCATTTCTTGCTGTGGCAATTTCTTGAATGGGCTACTAAATTCAAGTTTATTGCATGTATGTATAAATACAGCTTCGTTGTCCGCATAATTTTTGTAAAAAGGCGCACTTTTTTAGGCTTGAAATGGAGCCCACTGGCATGAAAATGAGGTCAAAAATGGAGGATTATGAAGTAGTGGAGCAGATTGGGAAGGGAGCTTTCGGAGCTGCATTTCTAGTTAATCACAAGATTGAGAAAAAGAAGTAAAGACTTTTTATGTATCATTTCTCCGAGTTCAATTTTTTCTCCTAGTTTTATTTCCAATTCTTGGTGGGATTTTGTGATGTTAGTTTCACTTATTCTGCTGCATATTTTTAGGTATGTTCTCAAGAAGATTCGGCTTGCTAAGCAAACTGAGAAGTTCAAGCATACTGCACACCAAGAGGTGACTCTCACTCTTCTATATCTCCTGCTTTCAAATTTCGTCTTAATTCCATCATGGCTTTTTGCCCATTAAGTCTCATCATATGTTCAAGAAGAATAATTTAGTTCAGATATCCCAATAAAGAAAAATGTGGTGAGAGAACATCGCAGTGGAAGTAGATACTTTATAACAACTTTTTTTTAAAAAAAAATTAATCAAAAAAGGTGCTGTGTTGGTGCCAAGGAAGGCACATTAGTTTTCATCCAACTTGGCTCTATTTTTATAAAAGATTAGAGTTATAAATCATGATGTTATGTTTCCCTACATCATACATCATCCCAAATGATGCCATAGAATAATTTTAACTCGTTCGATGAGCTTGGAGTCCGTTGAAGTTATTATATATTAGTATGAAGGAATTTAGACCATGTTACTTCTTCACACCTACCTCCACTACTCTATATGGACTCAACTTACTCACACATTCATTCAAGAAAATAAACCTACCTGTCTGTGTAAAATTAAATGAAGCCGATTGGGTTAAAAAACCAAGTAGCACGAAAAGGTAGAACTACTAAAGAGCGTGCAAGTAATTATCTTCAGATGTGAAAATTTACCTTTTTTGTCTTCTGAGTGGTGGACACATTCTTCCTTCATGTCGTGTCTTACCACAAATAAACAGTGAGTTTATGAATGAGTTGAGTTTAAGTTGATCTTTATTTAGGTTCATATTTAAAAGTTTGAATTTTTAGTGGGGTTTGAGCCGTTTGAGCTTGACAACAATTGACCATAATTGAAATTGATTATACATATATTGTATTGTGAAGAGAGAATAGATCGATCTTTGAATGACAGAAACTGTACATGTATATTTATTTAATTTATTTTTAACTGTTTTGATTTGTAACCAATATATCTTATGTAGTCAGTGTTTAGATAGATAATAGTAGTAACAAAAAGTTTGAACTCAACAATGATCGGACTTGGGTCACACATCACTACCCGAGTAGCAATAGTTTTTGATAAACTGTCATGATATTGAAGGAGGTGCTCACCATACTTGGTCATACAAAATCGTCGAGTCTTGTTTGATTTGAAACAGAATTTGCTAATCAAATCTGATCTGTTATTCTCGTGGCAGTCATTTAGTTGATAGTGATTATTTTTCAAATGTGATGAGTGGCAGATGGTTTTGATGTCAAAGCTGAACAACCCTTACATCATTGAGTACAAAGATGCATGGGTAGAGAAGGTGCATTGCTTGGCATTAAAAAGCATATATATTTTTACTCATTTTAAGCTCTAGGCCTGCAACTAACTGAAAAATTATGTTTGCTGAGATCTAGGAATCGTTTGTGTGCATTGTCACGAGCTATTGTGAAGGTGGCGATATGTGAGTCCATCAAAGTATGCTCATTCGTATAGATGACGCTAAAAGGTACTTGTTTAATGTCTCCATTGTGATGTTTCAGGGCAGAGATTATCAAAAAGGCTAGAGGGGTTCATTTCCCTGAAGAGGTAATTAAGAAAGAAAAATGATAAGAATTTGAAGAATATGAGACTATTTGATGATTGAATTTTGTGCATTAACAGAAAATCTGCAGATGGCTGACTCAGTTGCTGTTAGCTTTGGATTACCTTCACTCTAATCGTGTGCTTCATCGAGATCTGAAGGTTTGTCCTTTAGGCGATGTTATTGAGAAAATACCATTGTGAGTTTCATGAGTCTTGTCTTATTAACCCTTTCTGTGATCATGATATATTCAAGTGCTCAAACATATTCCTGACCAAAGACAATGAGATCAGACTAGGTAAGAAACATAATCCCTGTGAAGTTATTTCCCGTAATCTATGGCATTTGTATTTCTGATATGATCCTTGCAGGTGATTTTGGTCTTGCGAAACTGCTCAATAAAGACGATCTTGCCTCATCAGTAATGTTTCGTCTTTTCTCCTCTCTATCTTTTCTTCATCTTTGCCATGCTAAACATGTTATCAAGAGCTCAGTGAAAGTACATATATGATTTAGCTTTACTAACACATTTGCCCATATATTATTTAGCATTATTTAAGTAATCTGTAAGGTGACTTGTTTGTATGAATGTAGGTTGTGGGCACTCCGAACTACATGTGTCCCGAAATTCTAGCAGATATACCATACGGCTACAAATCGGACATATGGTCTTTAGGTATTTCAGCTTAGCAACTGAGTTCTTGAATTCACCCTTTTGAGATCTCTAACCATGATAAATACTGGTGAGCTCTCAGGTTGTTGTGCATTTGAAATCACTGCCCATCTGCCTCCATTTAGAGCTGTCGTAAGTTTTGGCAGAGCGCTTTCTTTTTTTAACGATTTTTATTACTGAATATTGATGATGTATGCAAGATTCCATGTGATTTTATGTTAAATGAAACAGGATATAGCTGGACTAGTAAACAAAATAAACAGATCGACTATTTTTCCCCTTCCAACTTTGTATTCTTCTCCACTGTGAGTTCTTGTCACTTTTCTGTTAATTCTTCATTTTTTGCTTTTAGTATGATCGTCCTTCATTTTGGCATAAATTTCAGGAAGCGACTGATCAAGAGTATGCTTCGAAAAAGCCCAGAACACAGGCCAACGGTTAGTGCCACAAATTTGAAACACTCAAGAATGTCAGAAAATTTTTGAAACAATCTGATGTTTAGCTATTGTATGCAACTTGTTTCTTAGGCTGCAGAACTTCTAAGACATCCACATTTGCAACCGTATGTCGCACAGTACAGCAATTCATGTCCTGTTTATCTTCCCGTAAAGTCGGAATCCGTATCCAAGTTCATAACAGCGAGACCTCGGTTGCTTGACAAGTCTAGGGCTCTTATGAATGGGCAAACGAAAGAATCAGATGATGTTCCAAAAGTCGATAAAAGGGAACACTCACGTGTAAAAGTTACACAAAAAAACAGTCTGCGAGAAATTTTCAAGGCCCCGAAGTTTGTCGTGCCACAGGAAAGACCTGTGGATCATTCAAGCTCTTTGGATGATGTAGCACCTAATATTGAAGTGAGGGTCGAAACGAGTAGTCCGAACGAGAGCAAAAGTGTCAACTCCGGGGCATCATCTGGGCTAAGCACACTGACCGATCAGCAAGAAGAGATGGAACAAAAGAACAGAAATTCGAAGTCAATACAGATGAGAAGACTTTCTGTCCAGACAATCAACATCAAATGAAACATCCTAGTACTGAAGTACAAAAAAAGAAAACTAGAGCATCGGTCTCATATTCTGAAACTATGTCTTCTGCAGAAACCGATGATTCTAACCCAGTCGGGCCTTCGAAAGAAGACGACGAAATCGAAGTGAATGCTGCTAGTGATGAGAAAGCACAAGCAATGGAGACATTGCTGGAGCTTTGTGCACAGCTTCTCAAGCGCGAGAGGCTTGATGAACTCGCAGGCGTTTTGAAACCTTTTGGGGAGGAGGCTGTGTCATCAAGAGAAACAGCAATTTGGTTAACCAAGGGGTTAATGAACATCCAAAGACAAGGCCGGGAAGCACATCAGCATGCAAATTCTGGTGGTTTGTTGTAAACTGTAGCATTATTTGGTATAAATATTATTCAGACATGAAGCACCAGGGAAACGACTCCACGGTGAATTCGTTTTTGACATCATTTTTGTGCAATAAATAAAATAAAATGGTCACCCACTTGGGGACAAATAACCGGAAGAACAAGAAAACCGTTGTCCGCCCGATCAACTAAGACTGGTTTGGTCAAGTCTGGTGGCTGATTGTTGGTTGTGCTCTGCTGAAATTACTTCAGAACACCACAAATAGTAAAATTAGTAAGAAATTCAACTTAATTATCAAAGATGTTAAAAAGAAAAAGGGTTGATTTTCTTGCTTCACATAATTAATTGCAGCATGGTCCAGTGTCCAAAAATCCGATCATATAACCAAATACATTAATTAAATGTGTTGAAAAATGATTTATTTAAATGACACATAATATTTCAATGTAAATAGTATATATGATTGAAATTTAAACGTTTTCTGGTATTAATTTTCAGGCGAATATTTGGTGTTTTTTTGACAACGGGACCGAGATCAGGGACGCTTAAGGTTGACTTAATTTTTTCGGAAAAAAAAATATATTTTCTAAAGGGATCAGGGAACAAAAATATTTTAAGTTATAAAGTTTCAAAAGTGAATAGGCATGGTTATTTTTCTTGTATACTACCCTGTTAGAGGAAACATTATCATTTAGCAAGTACGCGCAAATATAAATTTTTATAACCCTACTTTAGAAATATTTAGGGCACAAGATGTGTAAATTTAAGTATATAATTTAGTTTAATGAGCTTAAGGAATGGATAATTTAATTAAGTAATTAACCGGTCTAAACTAGTTGACAAATGAATTTTATTATCCAAACCTTCATTATATTTTTATTATCAACCTAGAGTACTTCCTTCTCCCCGTATCAGCCGAGACCACCACTCAAAACGTGATCTAGAGCCACCTTGAAGGGAAGACATCTCACGATCGTGATATCATTTCCTACACCGGTAACCAAATTTTGAGCGTTCTAAAACACAAAGGCATGTTTTAAAATTTGTTGCTGCTACTTTCAGACCATATCACGTGTGTTTTGATGATTTTTATGAATGGATTTGATTTTTAAATACGTCGTCCTATATTGCATGATGCTAATAGTCGTTGTGGTTGTTGATATTTCTTGGCGTTGCTTGAACGTTTCTTGGAGATGTATGTACCGACGGGTTTGCTGCCCGTAGGAGGTTGTGTTGTTGAGTTTGAGACAGGTTGTAGGTTTGTTTGAGGGTTGGATTATATGGGCTTATATGTGAAATGTTATATGTTATCGACTGTTCGATAAAACTAGCCCGAATTAAAGTGATCAACTGAATTTTGGATTATTTTATTTTAAGTAAAAAGTTATTTGTAATTTAATTGGGTATTAATCGTCCCAAAGGAATTGATATTTAACGTAATTGCACATACACCAGTAGTGATAAACATGTGATAGTTATTCGGTTATTTATGTGAATAATCCAGCCCAAAAGAAGATTATTATTTGCATGATATTTAATATCAGTGTTTGATTGCCTTACCAAGATATCCCTTGTAAGTTAATAATTTTATCCAAAGATAAAATTATTAATGGAGCGCATGGAAAATACATTATGTAATGCTTATAAATTTTCCGTATTAAAAATCGCATGTCTTAGTATTATTTTCGTTTATTCTAATAGCTATATTAATTATATCATTTTAATTATTCTAAATTTTTTATGACGTGTATCTTTTCAGAAATTTTAAGTAAAGGTGCTACGAAGCAGGAATGGAGACGATGGGAACATCGAGGTAAAGATGCCTTTTATAAAATTAATTTTTGAGGTCATTGTGAGAACCCGAAAATTCAGCTTAAAAAAAAAAAAGAAAATTTTTTTTTACCTGCTGGTCGAAAATCAACAGGTTGTCGAAATTCAACAGTTAATGGCGCGAGAGTAAAACGCCGTCGTTACAAAGAACCAGCAGTTGTGCGTTAGAGGTTGCTGCTGGCAGACGTGGTTTTAATGCGAGAGTAATCGAGAGAGCGACACGTGTTGGTCAACATTTTTGAGTGTTGACTACTGGATCAGCAGATGCGTGAGTGACCAGCTGCTGGTTTGGGAAAACAGTCGAAGAAGTAGAGCGACGTCGTTTCGTTAAGTTGAGACGCTGCGTTTTGGAACCAGCAGCGAGGGGATTCTGAGTAATGCGTTGCGACAGGAAAAACCAGCTGCGGGAATAGTTAAACCAGACGCAGGAAAAACCAGCTGCGGGAATAGTTAAACCAGACGCAGGAAAAACCAGTTGCAGGAAGGTCAAACCAGCTGCAGGAATGGTCAACCCAGCTGCAGGAATAGTCAAAC